>SZWC01013263.1:5144-39315 GCA_023375785.1 Penium margaritaceum | reverse complement strand
TGAAGCAGCACGTACGGCTACCTACCTTGTGAACCTCACACCTGCAGCAGCTCTACAAAGGAGAGGCAAGAAGAAGCAGACACAGCAGTTGAAGACGCCTCAAGAAGCATGGTCAGGCAGGAAGCCGGACGCCTCCCATCTCAAGGTTTTCAGTTGCACCGGGTTTGCCAAGGTCCAGGCCAATGAGTCTCCTGGAAAGCTCAATGCAAGAGTACAAAAGTGCATTTTCATCGGCTATGACACTGCCCACAAAGCTTATCGACTGAGGGACCAAGGAGCCAAGAAGTTCATCTGCAGCAAAGACGTGGATTTCCACGAAACGTCTCCGAGTAAGGGAGAGCATCTCGAACTCGAGAACGCTCCAAAACAGGGAGAGTGGCTCACTCTCCTTGAAGAGGGAGACGAAGCACCAGCACAATGGCATGGGATAAGTGCTGCAACAGGGAGACGAGCTTATGAAGATGACTCGGAGGAATTGGATTCTGATTCCGACGTGTCCGATCCTCCGGAACATGAGGAGGATGCCTCTCCCATCATCAACGACGAACCAGACCTCTAGCCTCCACACCAACAGCACCAGCCAGCAGGTTCAAGGAGCAGTTCACGCCTCAAAGTACCTCGGCCTTATTACGACGCAGATAGGGGTGAATGGACAGCTTCAATCATTCATTCTTGGTTCAAGAGGAGCCGACGTCTGTCGCAGAGGCACTCACTCGGCCTGACAAAGCCAAGTGGGAGGAAGCAATTCGCAGTGAACTCAACTCCATTGAAGAGAATGGGACATGGGTGCTAGTGGACAGACCTGCCGGGGCTCACGTTGTGGGGTCCAAGTGGGTGCTGAAAGTAAAAAGGAAACAGGATGGAAAGATAGACAAGTACAAGGCACGGGTGGTAGCAAAGGGGTTCTCCCAACGGCCTGGCACAGAGTACGATGAGACCTTTGCTCCAGTTGTGACGTTTGCCTCCATCCGGTCAATGCTCGCCATTGCTGCTGCCAAGAACATGGAGGTCCACCAGATGGATGTCAAGACAGCCTTCCTTTACGGCAAACTTGACAAGGAGGTATTGATGGAGGTTCCGGAGGGGGTTGATGCTCCTGAGGGCAAGGTGTGCAGATTGGTGAAGGCACTCTATGGGCTAAAACAAGCGCCAAGACTTGGGTACCAGGAGATGGACACGTTCATGGCCAAGGAGTCCTTCATGCACTGCGACAATGACCCTAGCATGTATGTGCATGAGAGTGACAAAGGGACTATGTTGGTCGCCTTGTACTTTGATGACCTGATTCTATGCTCCTCTTCGATGCAACTGCTATCGATCTCAAGGGGCAGCTGAGTAGCAGATTTGAGATGAAGGACATGGGTCCTCTTGACTTCTATCTTGAAATTGCCATCAAGCGCGACAGAGCAGCAGGTACCATCAGCCTGAACCAGACAAAATACATCGACTCCATCCTCAAACGATACGACATGGAAGATTGCAAACCTGCCAGCACACCCATGAGCTTGGAGTGCAAACTCTCCTCCTCCATGTCCCCATCCAACGAAGCGGAGAAAACTGACATGCTGGGCATACCATATTAGTCTGTAGTGGGCAGTCTGATGTATGCCATTGTCGCCACCCGACCAGATATAGCCCATGCTGTTGGGCAGGTGAGCCGGTTTGTGGCCAATCCCGGTCCACTTCACTGGCAGGCCGTGAAGCGCATCATGCGCTACCTTCAGGGGACCCGGCACGTGGGGCTCCAATTTGGGGGCATCGCTTGATCCGCATCACTCCGTTTCATGTGCTACACTAATGCTGATTGGGGAGGGAATATCGATGACAGAAAATCTACCTCCGGCTTTGTGTGTATGTTGAATGGAGGTGCAGTCAGTTGGGCAAGTCGCAAGCAGGAATGTGTCTCTCTGTCAACAGCTGAAGCTGAGTACATTGCCTTGGCTGAGGTGTGTAAAGAGATGCAGTGGCTACGAAGCTTGCTATCTGAGATGAAGGCACCACAGGCAACGGCGACGGTCATCAAGATTGACAACATGAGCGCCATTGACATGTCAAAGAACCCCGTCCTGTCCAGGCGCACAAAGCACATCGAGATCCGCTACCACTACGCTCGAGACTTGGTCTACAAGCAGACAGTGGAGCTTGAGTATGTCGGTACCAAGCTCAACCGGGCTGACATTCTTACAAAGCCACTGGACAAGGATCTCCACCAGGCGGGCAGGCAAGGTATTGGCATGGTCAACGCAAGTGATGACGAATGATGATGGTCACTGACGCAAGGTGCAAGGGAGAGATTTGTTGAATATTTTTGCCCCTTCTTCAGTGTTGTAGGAAGGATCAGGAATGCTCTGCCCCTTGTGGAGGTATGACCCCTAGATCCGTTGTAGTGTGAGTCAACTATGCTCTTTCACTTGTGAGATATAACTTGTGAGTACACCATGTGGGTGAGTGGTTACTTTTGCCATTTTGTTGATTTGGCCAAGTGAGAGGTCATGAGTTCGATCCTGGCCCCATGCATATCTTGTTTGTTGTGGAAGCTTCCAAGAAAGAAAGTCCGTAGCTTCTTGGATGCTACATGGTTGGTCTGTCACCTTGACACTAGGATGCTTATGTGTCAAGCCCACAGTGCAAGTCTATTGGTGACGTGGCTGGTTCAGGCCACTTCCCAGGAATGTGCTTTTGAGTTCCAGGACTGGACAGACAGCTATAACACTTGCTTGGACTTGTCTTGCATGCTAATCAATTAACCCTTGCTTGATGCTCTCTTGCGTATTGACGACTTGAGCTCTTCTTGAGATGTAATGCTAAGGCGTTAGTACTCTTGAAGGTGAAGTGTATGCCTGATTAAGTTTGGGGTGCATGACACATGTCAACAAAGGAAGAAGGCCTTACAACCTTTGTGAGCTTTTTTCGGTTTCGCGGCTTCTCTGCCAGAGGTGGTTAGCTCAGTAGCTAACATACACTACGTGGCCACTCGCGTGGTATTTGTCGTGCAGTTCCACATTCACTCACAACATACACAAGTCACTTTGAGGGGGAATGGTGGATGGTATGTTGAACCCAAAACCGGATCTCCCTCGCCCCTCCTCCCCCATCCCCCCGCCACCAGTTAAGTGCATATGGGGGATGCATGCAGAAGTGTATAGCTGTCGCACTTCCTGTCAGTGGAAAAGTACATAAGTGCGAACAGGACATTTCTTGGAACGTTCTTGTTCAGAATGAACTAGTCAACCTCTGCGGCATCTAACCACACAATGGGTTGTACACATCCTAGTACACTTCTCATGTACACTTTGTTGGATCACCGGGAGGGCGGTGGTGGGGAGGAGCAAACAGTGGATCTGTGTTTTTGATGGACTGAAAGTCTCGACCACTGTTGCCAAGACATCTTGTCATCTTCCGGCTCGCATTGTTTTTTAAATTAAATGTCTGAAGACCAATCTGTCTTCCGATAGCCAGAAGTAAGTCTCCTTAATGCTTCTGGCAGTTGTTGACTTCCTCGTTGTTTTAACTATAATGGTGGAAGTTTGTAACAATAAAATTTATCTTAGCACAAAAAACATCCAGAAAGTATAAAAAACCCTTGTAAGTTGTGTTCCAAAAATGTTCTTTCCTTTGTTATGCATCCTAAGTAGACATGAAGGGAAATTTCCCAGAAAGCATAATGTATGTTAGAACCCTTATGAAGGTAGTAGGAACCTTCTAAAATACAAGGAATACTAATCTTTGTATTTTAGAAGGTTCCTACTACCTTCCAATTTCCATTATAGGCACTATAGGAAATTTCCTAGTAGTCTTTTGTGTATGGTTGTGTATGGTGTACAATATTGGAGGAGTGTATGATTTAGGGGTAATTGGTTCTAAATGCTTCATTGCACCAAAGGCCTGCCCCTCCTTCGCACCCTATATCCACTGGTATCCCTTATTGAGCAATTTTGTCAAGGGTGCTCCCATTGCCACGTGCCCCCAGATGAACCTCAGGTAGTAGTTTGTAAAACTCAGAAAAACCTTGATGTCACGCATGCATGCCGACTCTGTCTACTCCTTCACTGCTTCCACCTTCTTTGGATCCATGCAAATCCTCCTTCTTTTGATAATGTGACCGAGGAATCCCACCTCCTTCTTGGGGAATTCACACTTGCTGAGCTTGGCAAACAACCATTCCTTTCTCAGCACATTCATGACCATCAGGTGCTTCTGGTGCTCCTCCATTGTCCACAAGTAGACAAGGATGTTGTCAAGGAAGGAAGGACAAGGAAGGACAAGGAAGACGACCACAAAGTAGTCCAAGTAGTGGTGGAACAGCCGGTTCATCAGCACCATGAATGTGGTAGGAAACGTTTTTAGCCTAGAAGGCATCACGAGAAACTTGAAGTGTCCATAGCACATCCAAGACGCAGTTCTTTCCACATCCTCCTCTTCATCACAAATCTGGCCATATCCAAACCTCAATTCCAGTTCACTAGAGATGTGGGCGCCTTGCAGCTGGTCGAACAACTCCTCGGCCTGTGGCAACATGTAGCGATTCTTCACTGTGATTTTGTTGAATGCCTGGTATTCCACATACATTATTAGCTCTCTCAACTCCTTCTTAACTAACAGCACCGGCACTGCATATGGAGACACTGATGGATAGATGAAGCCCTGGTCCACCAACCCTCCCAACTGCTTCTTGAGTTCCACAAGTTCGCCACACTTGCGGTTATAAGACCGCACCGTTGGTGACGAAACTGGCACCACCTCGATATTGTGGTGAATTTCACGTCACGATGGCAGCCCCTTAGGTACTTTTCCAGAAATACTCCGTCGAACTCCTTCCACACCTCTCCAAAACTGGGAGGTGACTCGATTTCCCACACCTTCCACCGGCTGCCCGTCCATTTCTTCAATCACTGCAATATTTTATCGTGCTACTTGTTCTGGATACACCCAAGCCAGGTAGACCTAGCCACCCTTGCGCTCGCACCACTTCAACTTCTGCAAGTTGATGACGCGTAATTTCTTCCATGATTCTGCCACGTGCCACTCCTTCGCCTCACCCTGCCACAGCGGCAAAGTGAGATTCTTTCCACCTACCTTCACGATCACCCAGTTACACCTCCAATCCGCCTCTAGATTCCAGGAATGTAATCAATCTTGGTCGATCAAGCAGTCATAACTATCCATAGGACAAGTTTGAATCTCCATGTCACACACCAACTCACCCATGTGGACCTTGTGTTTGACGAGAGGCCTGTCCCCCTCCACCACTCTACAAACCTGCTGCGCCTTGGCCGATGTCCCCGGCTATCGTACAAGCTCCAACATCATTTCCAACCTGTCGTTGAAGAAGCTATGGTTTTTGTTGCCTTCCACCAGACCGTGGAGCTCCCTGTGACCCTTGGAACTCCCATCCAGAATCTCAAGAACTAGCTCACCTTCATTCTACAATAGCACTTGAGGCAGGTCCTTAATCGCCAAAAGCCTTTCAAGGTTGATGATGTTCCTTGCAAACAAAACATTTACAATAGTAGGTATTCCCCTCCTCACTGGTACTGCTTGTTTCCCTGTGCCTTGTGCTTGGGACAGTCCCACTTGCAAAGACCCTTCTCACCACAAGCCAAATACTTGCCTCTTGGTCCTTGCTGTCCGTGCCCCGCTTTCCGGCTTGGATTTCATCCACCTCCATGGAGAGCCTGACCTGGCTGCTCCATGCATCATTATGTTATGTAGCTGTTCCGGCGTACATTATATCTTACCGCGTTGATGCCCTCCACCGCCGAAACCAGCTATGTAGAGGTCTGCAATCCGAGCACCACAAGTTCACATTAGACGTTCAGCTTCAGACCATCATGCTAGTGGTTGGACGCCTCCACATTCAAGAGGTCGTCATTGTACAACGCCAAAGCCATGAAGTGTGGCGTATAGTCCTGGACCTATCAGCCTTCCTTGATGTATTTGATTTTTTCACGTGCGACTCGGTTGTCGTTGAGGAGGTCCAAACACGCTTGGAGAATCGTCTCAAACTTCTCCCACATCTTTGGCTTTGCTGTTAACGCCCGTACACCAAGTTGCAATCCCCGTCCTAGCACTACACTCAACAGTGGCTGAAGCCCTTGCCTGGACCCCAACCTGTCCGGCAACCCAACGGCGTCCTACCGGTACAATGCTAACCATCACTGCAGCGCCATTCCTCAGAGTAGCATATGTTCATACTCTAGTCTTGTGGCATCTTCTCCCACGGGAATTGCCAACACCATTCAGTACTAGTCCATCGTGAAGAGCCACTCTTGCGTACTATCCTTGCCAGTGTAGAACTCTGGCTCCTTCAGCTTGGGCCGCCAAAAGGGAGGTGCGGATGCCAATACGACACGCCCCAACGCATTACTCCCTTGGCCGACGTACCTTGTCTCAACCTCTACACACAGTTACTAGTTCTCTTGATGTAACTCATCAAGAGCATACTGGATCTCCTCCATCAGGAAGGCTTGGTCATATGTCGCCGCCCCCATTTTTCCGGTTGGGACGAAGAAGTTTGGACCAAGCGCAGTTGTGGCAGATCTGCGGCCTCTCTTGGGTCTGGGCAAAGTTGAGCGAACGTCCACACGCTCTGACACCAAATGTGAACCGAAAGGCATCCCACATGATGATTACACGCTGATCCCTTGGGATAAAAATCCTACCCTTGACCTCTTGGTGTGTCCGACCAACACTTGAGATGCCGAACGACCCTCTCCTAGTAGCAAGACCGTTGCTAGTGACCAAGGTTCTTGTCGTACGACTGTCTCCACTGTATTTTCTCAGAAACCGGGGTACGGTTCCAACGTGGCCCGACGGGTCTTTAGTGCTCATGGCTATGTTTTGTGCGTGTGGTTCTAAGTCTAAGCGTGAGCTTTCTGGTCGCCTCACGCTATGTTTCTGGCAGTTGAAGACAATTACGAGACAGTGACTTTTACGAAGGGAAGAACACGATTTTGCATCCATTTTTTAACATGGACATGATTTGAACATTTGTAAGGCTAGTAATAAGCTCTCCAACGCACCAAACTGTGTGCAATTCAGATCACCATAGCTCCCTCTACGTCAGCCAAAGCGCAGCACCCCAAACCAGCCGATCAGTCGACGACACGCACCACGTCGCCCGCCGAGGCGCCTTCACACATCAAGGACCCATCAAAACGCCATTCCAGAGGTGCAGATTTCCCTATGCATAGTGGCGGCGCCCCTCGCACCTTTGGGGTCTGTTTCGATGAGTCAATCATCGAGTTTGGTGATGGGGATTGATGTGGGTCGAAACCTGTTCGCGGACATCCAGTCGAAATTTTGATTGAGTCCCCAAGTAACAAACTGTACTACTGAGTTCGGACTCCGAGCCAGGATTTTGGCTAAGTCCCTCAGTAACAAACTGCACTCCTGAAATCCGGGGGATCATCCACCGGACGCCTCGGCAGCTCGTCCGGAGAAAAATCCCCAGATGGCATTTTGTTACTCGTTCCGGTCAATTATTCACCGGAAGTCAAACCGCGGCCGGCTCCCAGAGCCGCCGAGCACACTCCAACTTTGGAAGCCCATATCTCCCTCGTTACTTGTCCGATTCTGGTGAAAAACCTTCCACCGGATTTAGCAACTTGTCAAATTTCAGGGACAATCCTCCATTTTAGGATCCGAGCAATGCTCAAGTTACCAGATCTGTCGACAAGGAATTTCCTCTCTCTGGCGGCTCGTTGGCGCCTCCCGGCGCCGCACTTGGGCATGCAGAGGGGCAATCTTCAACATATTTGTACCAATGTGCACTACAAAAGGCTTGTAGAATTGAGTGGAAGTGTACAAGGAAATTCTTGGAATATAAGGATATTTGGGCAAAGAAGTAATTCTTAGACTTGATAGGTCAGTACAAGGCAATACAAGGCAATGTACGAAGTCTTTGGGTCAGATTGGCATGCTTGGAACAACCCCTATGCTCCCTTGTATACCACCCCTATGAGCCGGCCAAGATCCCCTCGGTGTTCCAAAGCCCTTTACTGGCGTAATGGTACAAATAACACAAGCATCATCTAGTAGGCGCCGCAAGCTTCTAATACACTAAAAATCACCTCAATCCATGGAGATACGAGTGAATTTGGTTGTTTGATTGCTCCACATGCGACTGCCCCTGGCAGCACCGGCAGAGGGAGTCACGGCCACCTGAAGCGTCCTAGCCTACGAATTCACCTCCAGCCGCCATCCCAAAATGCGCACGGATCCCAATGAGCCTTGCTTCATGGACTAAGCATGCATCTAGGGGCGCTTCGGCTGCAGTGGGCGAGAAAGTTGTTCTGCTGTGCTCGGGGTCAAACTCATACACCTCCTAATTTCTAGAGGTGTGCCTCCCACCTTTGGACGGCCATATCGTTCTTGTCCGTGCACCAAACGACCTAATCCTTGGGTTGCATTCGCACGGTTTGTCACGTAAAATACAATGGGAACATAAAAAAATGCATCTGACTTCAGCATCACGACATTATCACCATTACAACCGGTGGCTCCCAGGACACAAGCTAGATTGTTTCCACAGCCCACAGCGTGTGATGCACGTGATAGTGTTAGTTTGTCTTAAAACCCAATCCAAAATCATTGTTTTGGCCATAACTCAGTCCACAGGTAACTGAATACAGAACCGTCTGAACCTAGGGATGCATCATTGCACGCATGCATAGGTTCGGCATTGACCAATGGTCACACAACACAAAAAACATGCAAATTGGGTCCAAGGCCAGTCCACTGAAAAACTCTAGAGGCTGCAGGAAAAGGGTATAGTACCCCAACAAGTGTGCGGGACGTTGTGGCAACTGCCCTAATGCCGTGCATGGGTGGATTGCCTCCCGACTGTACTTTAACGCAAGCCGGTTCTGCATCATGGACCTGCATGTGCATGGACACAACCGAGTGGTGACACTCAACTGTCTGTACAAATGAGAATGGCTCACATCACAACACTAACCAATGATCAACTGGTACACATGTTCATAAGTGTATAGAATTGCTGTGAGTGTGCAACGAGATGCTCAACAGTCCAGATGCACACACCTCACTCTGGGCCACTCTCAGGCAAGGGACGATGCACAAGAAAACAAATGGCCACCATGAACTCTCCATGCAACAATTCCCTGGTCAGTAAGTCAGCCGGCTTGATTTCCGTGCTGACCTAGATGACGGACATCACCTGTGACTCCACCAAATCACACACATAGTGATTCTCAACAACAATGTGTTTTATGTGTGCATGAATTATGCCAGAGTTCTAAGCACTGGCAAGAGCATTGGTATTTTCATAACGCAAAATGATGGAAGACACAGACTGATGCAACTCACAAAATCAAGCGATGCAGCCACGTTGCCTCAGCAGTCTCTCCCCCTAAAGAAACGAACTCTGCCGCAAACAAGATATACAAATTGCAGCTTTCATGACCGTTGTGCCACAACATAACTGTATCATCTAGCAGGAACACATAGAATATTTCAGTGTACCCATAAGGGCTCCATGCCCAGTCACTTCCCATGTAGTTGTCAACTACCACCAAATACGGCCAAAGAAAGAACAGTCCAAGGTACGGCGTGGAGACCATCTACCACACCACTCGCACAGCCGGATGAAGGGTTATTTTTTAGGACACTATTAGAACTGTGCAAGGAGGTTGAAAGGGAAGGAAAATCAGGGCAGATTTACCATGAACAGGTACATCAAAGAGCCGATGAGGTGCAAGTACAGGGCCACGTTCACTGTCTCTGTGAACTGTGTGTTCAATCATCCACCTTTAGGGCATTTGGCATGTCTGGTGTGATGGGTGTGGAGGCTGTGGGAACTGCACCAAGGAGGTCAAAAAAATGCTTCCCCATAACACAGCATAGCGTGCCTTGTACAACCGAAGCTTTTGCCATAAATAATTACACACAATTGCCATCATGAGGAATACAACTGCAGGACCAAGGTTCTCCATTCCGTCAGCAGCCTGGAGGAACGCCTTGGGTTCAAAGCCTCCATTGGAGAAGCTCCAAGTGGGTCCTCAAGACCAAGTTCACAAAGGAAGGTGTGGTTGACAAGTACAAGGTGCGGCTCGTGGCGAAGGGGTACGCACAGCGTAAGGGCGAGCACTACGATGAGACGTTCGTCCCCATCGCCAAATTCACAAGCATCCGGGCGATCCTAGCGGTGGCAGCCGCAAAGGACATGGAGCTCCACCAAATGGACGTAAAAATGGCTTTCCTCAATGGAATTATCGACAAAGAAATCTACATGGAGGTGCCGGAGGGGGTGGAGGCACCGGAGGGCAAGGTGTGCAAGCTGCGGAAGTCCTTGTACGGGCTAAAACAATCGCCCCAATGGTGGTACCAACAGATGGATAGGTTCATGGTACAACTCGGCTTCAACACTATGAGGCGGATCACAGTGTGTACGTGTGGCGCAGCAAGAAGCTCCATCAGATCGTCACACTCTAAGTGGACAATCTGATGTTGTGCTTCTCTGACCTGCCGAGCCTACAGCAGCTGCAAGAGCAGCTGAGCAGCAGGTTCCAGATGTCAGACATGGGGGAGCTGGACTTCTACCTTGGGGTGAGCATTACGCGGAACCAGAGGACGCGCACGCTTCAGCTGGGGCAGGCCAAATACGTGGCCGAGGTACTGAAGCGGTATGGCATGGAGGCCTGCAAACCAGTGTGCAGTCCTGTCTCCGCGACCTGTGAACTGAGTGCGACAATGGCGCCGCAAACAAAAGAAGAGCGGGAGGATATGGCAGGGGTGCCCTACCAATTGGCGGTGGGCAGCCTCATGTACGCCATGGTGGCGACTCGACCAGACCTGGCCTACACGGTGGGCCAAGTGAGTAGGTACGTGGCCGATCCAGGGCCACTACACTGGCAGGCGGTCAAGCGCATCCTCCGCTACCTGCAGGCGACGCGCCACGCGCGCCTGAGGTTCGACGGCAAAGGGCGGGCAGACCCTTTGCATCTGGTCAACTACACGGATGCAGACTACGCTGGGGATGTGGACAAGAGGAAGTCCACGTCCGGCTACGTGTTCTTCCTCGCTAGTGCAGCGGTCTCGTGGTGTAGCAGGAAGCCGGACTACGCCTCCACCTCCACAGTGGAAGCAGAGTACATCGCGCTGGCCGAGGCGGTCAAGGAGGCGGTGTGGCTCCGCAGGTTGCTGGGGGAGCTGGGTGTGCCGTAGCAGGAGCCAACGGTGGTGCAAGAGGACAACACCGGCTCCATCTCACTGACCAACAACCCGACGCAGCACAGGAGGACGAAGCACATTGATGTGCGTTATCACTACGCATGGGACATGGTCGAGAAGGGGCAGGTGGTGCTGCAGCACTGCAATACGCACAACATGCTTGCGGATTACTTGACCAAAGCGCAATCCGCGGACCGGCACGCAGTGAGCGTGGCCGGACATGGGATGACCAGTTATGATGGGCTGGAGGGCGCAGCGGAAGATGAGTAAGAGCAAACAGGAGCAGCGGGCATGGCAGGTGCAAGGGGGAGAATGTTGAAAATTTCCCCTCCGCATGCCCAAGTGCGGCGCCGGGAGGCGCTGACGAGCCGCTAGAAAGTGGAAACTCTGCTCCGGCAGATCTGGCGACTTGAAAATTGCTCGCTAAAATGGACGATTGCCCCTTAATATTGACAAGTGGCTGAATCCGGTGGAAGTTGTTTCACCAGAATCAGACAAGTATCAAGGAAGATATGGCTTTCCAAAGTTGGGGTGTGTGCAGTGGCTCTCGGGGCCGGCTACGACTCGAAATCCGGTGGATAATCGACCGGACCGAGTAACAAAAATTCCATGTGGAGAAATTGCTCCGGAAGGCCTGCCGAGGCGTGCGGTGGATGATCCACCTGATCAGGTGGATCATCCACCGGATCCTGTAGTGCAGGTTGTTACTGAGGGACTTAGCCAAAATCATGGCTCGGCGTCCGAAACTCAGAAGTACGTTTTGTTACTCGGGGACTTCGTCAAAATTCTGACTACAGGTCCGCGGACAGGTTTCGAACCTCGTCACACCCCATCACCAAACTCGACCAAAAAGAGGGGGAGGTGCATGGAAACAGTGCAGGGGACCCATACACCACGTGCAATGGGATCTGTACCTTGGGAAAGGCGCTTCGCACGTGAAAGAAGGCGCCACTGCGTGTGCGTGCCATGGAGGCGTTAGGCGTTTCTATGGTGGGTGAGACCTGCGCTTCGGCAAGTGTAACTTGGGCTGCCCTTGGCCGAATTGCACGCAGTTTGGTGTGTTGGAAAGCACATGACTAGCCCTATAAATGTTGTGATCATGTTCATGTTCAAAAACTAACGCACAATTCCATTATTCCCTTCGCAAACTGACTGTCTCTAAATTATTGCTCACATAGCATGAGGCGACCAGAAAGCTCAAGCTCCGTCTCAGATTCGCCCAAAACAGAAGACGTAGACCACCAAGAGACTATCAGATAAACGTCTGGACTGCATCCCGCAGATTACCTGACAGAGAACACGTCCTTTAACTCCGTACACACCTTCTGAAGCTCCTCGGGTACTGCGGCAAACTTGCCTTGGACCCCCGGCTGCTCACGAGTCGCCCCATGCGCCACAGCAGGCGCCACGTCCTGTGGTTCATCAAAATCGTCCTCCAAGTCTCGCACGAACGCCAAAAAAATCTGCTCCTTTTTTTGAATTGCGCGCTTGAGCTGCACCAAGTTCAGCATCATAGGCCCCGATTCCTCCTTGCAAGGCACCGACTGCTGCGGCGCTTCCTCCCCGTAAGTCTCCTCCTTCGCGGCCTCTTCCTCGGACCACATAGGCAGGGGATACTCCTTGTCTTCGAGCTTGACTGAGACGGTGTGCGCCTCCCAATTGACGACGGGGTTGTACTTGTGGAGGAAGTCACGACCGAGGATCACATCTTAATCCTTCATCGGGCAGACCTGGTATACGGTTGTTATGCGAAACTTTCCCACGTGAATGGAGAGGGGTCGGGCCAGGTATCCCAATTCAATCGTGCCGTCCACTTGGTTAGCGGTCCGCTTCTTGCTCGTGAGCGTAAGGCCCCACTTCCGAGCACACTCCATGCTCACAAACTGTGGCTTGCGCCATAATCCAGCAAACTCCCCACCTTCTCCTTGACACCTTTCACTGATATCTTTTTGCCTTCTCCTTGCGCCTCCAAGAGAAGTGCGGGCTGCTCCACCTCATATCCCGCGTCCCATGCCTTGACCTTCGAAGCCCCCTTAATTGTCGCAAGGCGTTCAGGTGGGCAGTCAACAGGCGGTTTGGGCTGAGAGGAGCCAGGAGTAACGCCATCTACTCCCGGCTCTCCTCGTTTCCCGACTCCTTTGTTCCCTTATCTGCTTCCTTTGTGGCTTGCTTCTCCTTCCCTTGCCGCTTACCCTTGCCGTCGTCCTTCTTTGGACTCCGACAATCACGCGCAATGTGGCCAGGCTTGCCACAGTTGTATCACTTGCGCTGTTGCAACGCTCCGATCTCCATGGGTGTGTCGTCGCTCTTGGCCCGCTTGCTGTAACCACCACCAAAAGAGTTGTGGCTGTTGGCATGAGCCTGCTGTACACGCGAGTTGTACCGTTTAGCTGCTGCGATCATTGCGGACAGGTCATCGTTGAGGTCGTGCATCACCGTCACAGCACGGGTGTCGTTCTTGAGGCCATTGTTGTAGTGGAAGCACAGTTCATGAGAGTCAAAGCCACAATTGGCAATGATCTCACAAAACCTGCGGGTGTAGTCGGCGACGTCGCCAATTTGGCGAAGCCGACACAGCTTGGCGCGAGCGTTGTTCCTCACGTCGTCCACAGTGAAGCGCTTCATGAACGACTCTGTGAACTCCTTCCACGAAGTCAGCCATTTCAGGATAGAATCACCACTGCTGCAGGTTGGAGCTGATGGGGTTGAGATTCCAGTCGCGGCCGCAATGCCGGTGACCATTGCTGCTCCACTGCCGTGTGGATTGGACCGCATCACATCGGCCCACCAATCCAACGATGCCCCTCTCAACAGGGTCATGGCATGGTCGCGGCGCGCCTCATACCTTGAGGTATCCACGCCGATGGCGGTGAAGTATAATTCCAGTCCGAGTATCCAAGCGTACGGAGTTGGCCCATCCTTCTTCGATGGGTCGAACGGCTCCAGCTTGGGCGGGCTCGGGACGTCCACTGCGGGTACGTTTACAGTGGCAACTGCCACTAGTGTTGTCACTGGACGCTTCGCGAGCTCTTGGTTGAGGTACGTGTTTTGCTTCTCCAACAGGTCCATCTTGGCCTGCATGTTGGCGAGCAACTCCTGCAATGCTACGACTGCTGTTACTTCACCTTGCGCGTCAAACGTTGCGGCCATCGAGAACGTGCCGGATGAAGTCATCCTTGCGTCCGGTACAACTTCTTCCTCAACGGTCCTCCGGTTACCGCCTTGTCACCGGAGTGCGTGGTTGGCCTTGGGCATGGATCCGCCAAAGAGACGCCATACGTGCTGGTCTACACTAACCAGGAGAGGTTGCCACGTAGATGAATGTGCCCTTGAGCCAACAGTGGCTCTGATACCAAGTGTAAACCGAGCGCGGTGTGCTAGCCTCAACCGGATGGTGTAGGCACCAACCAGTGGCAACGGTGACCAAGGAGAGGCCGGTGTACACCTTTCCGGGTTTGCAGAAGGGTAGGGTCATCTTGGGGGAGCACAGGAACACATGTGGCACAGTGGGAGTAAACTGTACTTCTTCTTCAAGTGTCAACATACAAGACTATATGTACATGATGACACATCCTAGGCGACCCGGGGTCGCCGAGCCGTGTGTAGCTCTGTAAGGGCCTAGGATGAGCGTAGGGCCTCAGCATCACGTAGCTCATATTTCCAGCTTTCCAACGTACCATGAAGCGCATCATTCCGTGAAGGAACGGCTGAGATATGACCGTTTCCGTGAACCACGGCAATCTGCCGCTGGCAGCACCACTAGCGGCGGTGACGGCCGCCCGAAGCGCCCTTTCTGGTAATAACACATCGGGGCGCCATTCTGAAGTTCCCTTGGCCCTCAATGATCCTTGATTCATTGACTAACCGGGCCCCAAGGGGCGCTTCGGCCTTGTTGGGTCTTCCGAGGGTCGAGCCTTGGTCCTTGGGGACGAATTCCCGTCACCTGTTTTCCCCTCGGCCGGTCCAACCTTTGGCCGGGCATAACTTCCTCAATTCTTGATGGATCGACCCCGTTCTTGGGTCGATCTCGTACGGTTTTCCCTGTAGATTCCAAATATATAGCCATATTTCACATTCAAGGAAGCCTCAAGTCGTGATCAGTGTCGTTGGCACTGTCCGGCTTACAGACAAAGTCCAAGGAAGGGTATAAGGCAAGGGAAGAAGAAGCAAGCCACAAAGGCAGTAGAGAAGGAAACAATGGAGTTACAAAATGAGGAGATCTGGGAGTAGATGGCATTGATCCTGGCTCTTTTCAGCCCAAATTGGCACTTGACCATCCATCCGAATGCCTTGCGGCAGTTAAGGGAGTTTTCCATGTCAAAGCATGGGACTCACGGTACGAGGAAGAGCAGCTCACAACTCTCTTGGAGGCGTGAGTGAAAAGCATCAAGGGAAAGGTGTCAAGAAATCCATGTAGTGCGGTCCTGAAGTGGGTTCGATTGTCTTTAGTGGTTCACGTCTTCTGTTTTGGGCGAATCTGAGACTGAGCGTGAGCTTTCTGGTCGCCTCACGCTATGTGAGCAAGAATTTAGAGACAGTCAGTTTATGAAGGGAATAATGGCAGTTTGTATTATTTTTTTAGCATAGGCATGATCAAAACATTTATAGGGCTAGTCATGAGCTTTCCAGTGCACCAAACTGCACATGATTTAGCCAAGCGTAGGTCTCACCCACCACAGAATTGCCTAACACTTCCATGGCGCGCACACGTCGTGGCGCCTTTCTTCACGTGCGAAGCGTCTTTCCTGAAGCACAGATCCCATTGCACATGGTGTAGGATTCCCCTGCACTGTTTCCATACACCTTTCCCAGTTTTGGGTCGAGTTTGGTGATGGGGTGTGACAAGGTTTGAAACCTGTCCGCGGACCTACAGTCATAATTTTGACGGTCCCCGAGTAACAAAACATACTACTGAGTTTTGGACGACGAGCCAGGATTTTGGCGAAGTCCCTCAGTAACATGTTGTAGTACAGGATCCAGTGGATTATCCACCGGACGCCTCGGCAGACCTTCCGGAGCAAAATCTCCAGATGGTACTTTTGTTACTTGGTCCGGTCGATGATCCACCGGAAGTGGAGTCGTGGCTGGCTCTCAGAGGCACCGCGCACACCCCAACTTTGGAAGGCCATATCTCCCTCGATACTTGTCCGATTCTGGTGAAACAACTTTCACTGGATTCAGCAACTTGTAAACTTTGAGGGGCAATCACCCATTTCAGCATCCAAGCAATCTTCAAGCCTCTACATCCACCGGCGAGGAATTTCCTCTCTCTGGCGGCTCGTCAGCACCTCTCGGCGCCGCACTTGGGCATGCGAAGGGGCAAACTTCCAACAAAAGGTAGGGACTCTGTTAGATTGTGAAACAATCCAAACTTTTCTGAACATGTATTATACTCAAAATTGGGGCCTTGTGCTCACGAGCAAGAAGCGGACAGCTAACCAAGTGGACGGTATAATTGAAGTGAAGTACCTCGCTCATCCCCACTTTATTTGCATGGGAAAGCTTTGTATCACGAACATATGTTGGGTGTACCCAATGAGGGATTGCAATGTGATCCTCGGTTGTGGATTCCTCCAAAAGTATAACTCCGCCATCACTTGGGAAGCGCGCACCGTCTCAGTCAAGCTCGGAGACAATGAGTATCCCCTACCCACGTGGTCCAAAGGAGATGCCACGGAGGAGGTGACTTGCGAGGAGGAAGTGTTGCAGCAGTTGGCGCCTCGCAAGGAGGAATCGGTGCATATGATGTTGAACTTGGTGCAGTTCAAGCGCGTGATTCAAGAAAAGGAGTATATTTCTCTGGCATTCGTGTGAGACGTGGAGGAAGATTTTGACGAACGAGAGGACGTGACGCCTACTGTGGCGCATGGAATGACTCGTGAGCAGCCAGGGGCCCAAGGAAACTTTTCTGTGGTACATGAGAGGCTTCAAAAGCTGTGTACGGAGTTAGAGGAAGTGTTCCCTGACACCCTCGTGGCGGGTCTGCCACCGAAGCGGGACGTGGACCATCGCATCGATCTCAAACCTGGAGTACGTCCGTCTATTTATGCAATGCACTCGCATGAGCGACGCGCAGGTGCAGGAGCTTAAGAGGTAACTGACTAAGATGATAGGGCAGGGGTTCATCCACCCATCCTTGTCTCCTTACGTTGTACTTGTTATGTTTGTGCAAAAACGACAAAGGAGATGCGCATATGTGTGGACGACCGGGCGTTGAAAGATCGACCTCCGATTCGGCTACCACTAGATCCGCATAACAAATGATGTGGAAAAGACGGCCTTCTACACCCACTATGATGACTACGAGTTTCTCGTGATGCCTTTCGTGTTGAGCAATGCGCCGGCCACCTTCATGGCGGTGATGAACAACATCTTCAGGCTGTACTTGGATGAGTTGATGGTGGTATACCTCGACAAAATCTGGGTTTTTAGCAAGACAACGGTGGAGCATGAGGAGCATGTGAAGAAGGTCCTCGAGATTTCGAGAAAAGAGAAGATTTTTACCAAGCTCCCTAAGTGTGAGTTCATGGTGGAGAATTTTGAATTCCTTGGATGCATAATTGGAAATGGACAGATTAACATGGACCCAAGCAAGGTATCAGCCGTGCAAGAGTGGCCAAAGTTCCATCGTAAGTTCGTTTACGATGTACAAGTCTTCCTTGGTTTTTGTAACTACTACCGTAGGTTTATGCTTGGCTATACGAGAGTGTCAGCATCACTCTCCAATCTCACTCACAAGGATCACGAGTAGAATTGAGGAGTTATCAAACAAGAGGCATTTGAGAATCTCAAAAGGGCTTTGACCTCCGCGTCCGCCTTGCCCTTGGCTGACACCGGCCGTGATTTTGAAATGGCGATGAATGCATCGGACCTGGCCATTGGTAGTATCCTTATGTATTGTTTTAGAAACGGATCTCAGCTAGTGGCTACTACTCGCACAAGTTACGTAAGACAAAGCTGAACTACGCAACCCATGACAAGGAAATTCTTGCCGTGGTTGCAGCCTTTAAGAACTTGGAGCGTTACCTTGAGGTACAAAAATGATGGTCTACACTGATCACCATGCGGTGAAGTACTTCAAGACGCAGCCAAACCTGAGTTGTGGCAAGGGCGTTGGGTGGAGTACCTCACGTTATACTTTGACTATGAGATCGTGTACTGGCCGGGTCACATCAACCCAGCGGACGCACTCTCATGGCGACCGGACCTGATGATGCGGGTCGCGTTTCTCACCATCTACGGGGATGTCTTCCTTGTGAAACTCTTCATGACGAGATACGAGGCGTATGAGGAGTACACTTCTCAGATATTTTTCTTTGAGGCAATGTATTGGCAATGGAACGGCACGCAGTAGGTGGTGGTACTTCGGTAGCTGATTTTGGAGGTTTTCCATGACAGTGGCCCAAGTGGTCACTTTTCCACCAATAAGACATTGAAGATAGTGGCTCTCTTCTTTTGGTGGTCCACCATTCATCGGAGGTGGCTGATTTCTGCTGGAGCTATGACGTGTGCCAACGCTAGAAGACGCAGAGGATGAAGACCCTTGGTCACCTCCAACCGTTGCCCATCCCATCCACTTCAGCACGGGCTTGTCTGAGATAAGGACAGGTCACAATGTGGTTTTTGTGGTGGTGGATTGCTTCAGCAAGATGTTGCACTTCATCGCAATGCATGATACGGTGAGTGCAAAAGGCACGGCTCGGCTGTTCCTCGAGCACGTGGTGCGCCTCCATGCATGCTGTGCTCCATTGTAAGCGACTAGGACCCACGCTTCATGAGCAAGTTCTGGCAAGAACGCATGGAGCAGTATGGTAGCAAGTTGCAGCTATCGACCAGTTCTCATCCACAAACCGATAGACAGACGGATGGGACGAACCAGATACTGGAGCAGCTCTTCCATAAAGTGGGTGATCCAGACCAGAAAGCATGGGACCAACAGTTGCTGGTCGCTGATTTGGCATAATATTCTGCCACATATGCTATGCCTCCACCGGCAAGGCGCCATTTGAGGTGGTTTCCGAACGGTGTCCGCCACATCCCTCAGTTTGCATGTCGCAAGCAACCTGCCCGCGGTGGAGTCTACCGCACCTGACTTCAAGCAAATCTGGATAGCAATGCGGCATGCATTGGCAAAGGCAAAAGAGCAGTAGAAAACACAAGCAGACCACCGACATGCAGATGAAACGTTCAAGGTCAGTGGTCGTGTGCTTCTCAACAGTGCGCACGTCAAGCCTCGCGGGGTCCAATCGAACAAGTTGAAACCCCAGTGGCTTGGTCCGTCTGAGGTGCTCGAAATGCTGACACCCATGTTGGCGTGGTTGGCTCTTCTGCCTTTGATGTCATTTCAAAATGTGTTCCACATCTCCAAGCTCAAGCTCTACCATGATCCGGCTGAGCATTTCCCTGGCCACAGTTCCCCCCTCCCCCTATGATCATCGAGGACGAGCAAGAGTTTGAGATGGAGGCCATCCTTGACCACCGTCTTTGTGGCCGTGGATGGGAGTACCTCGTCAAGTGGATGGGCTAAAACACAGCCCACAACTCAAGGGAGACTTCCCATAACTTCAATGTTGGCAGGGTGGATGCCATCCTCCGGGAGTACCAAGAGAGAATTGGGATGGCTTTCTCCTAAAGGGGGGAGGGGGGTATAAGCCGGACTGTTCCAACGGCACTGAACATGTCTCAATGCTTCCTTGAATGTGTAATCTGGATATGGATTTGGAATCTGCAGGGAAAATCATGCAAGATTGGCCCAAGAAGTTACACCGAGGAAGTTACACCCGGCCAAAGGTTGGACCGGCCGAGCGGAAAATAGGTGACGGAAATTCATCCACAAGGACCAAGGCTCGACCCCCAGAAGACCCAACGAGGCCGGAATGCGCCTTGGGACCCGGTTAGTTAATGATTCAAGCATCATTGAGGGCCAAGGGCACTTTGGAATGGCGCTCCGGTGTGTTCTTGGCAGAAAAGTCGCTTTGGGCGGCCGTCACTGCCACAAGTGGTGCTGCTAGCTACAGATTGCTGTGGTTCATGGAAATGACCATAACTTAGACGTTCCTACATGGAATGATGATATTTTTGTGCGTTGGAAAGCTGGGAAGATGAGCTACGTGATCTTGAGGCAATAAAGGTCATCCCTGACCTGTACAGAGCTACGCACGGTTCAGCGATCTCTAGTTGCCTATAATGTGTCATCAAGGACATTTAGTCTTGTATGTTGATACTTTCAAAACCAATACAAATTACTACTACACTGCCACACATGTTTCTATGCTCCCCCGAGCTTAAGCATGTTGGTATCAGCTTGATACCAACATGCTTAAGCTCGACTTTCTTCTTGTTGAACATGTTCCAAGCATAGTGACAGTGGACTTAAATGTTCTTTGTATGCCTAGAGAGGACTGGGTTCCTAGACATGTCAATGGCTCTCATGTCGTCAATCTTGATTAATGTTGTCAATACTTGTGGTATCTTTTTATCAGATAGCAAGTTGTGTAGCCACTACATCTCTTTAGACACATCAGCCAAGGCAATGTACTCAGCTTCAGTAATTGCCAGAGAGACAAACTTTTGCTTGCAGCTCACCTCATTAACATCACATCCATTTATCAATCACACGGAGCCAGAGGTGGATTTCATGTCATGCCTCCCTAATCAGCGTTGGTGTACAACATGAGATGAAGTGACTCGGATCCAGAGAGGCATCTAAACTGGAGCCCCACGTGTTGCTTCTCCTTAGGGTAGTGCATGACTTGCTTCACGGCGTGCAAGTGCAGCGGACCGGGGTTGGCCACAAACCTGCTCACCTACCCAATGGCATGGGCTATAATTGGTCAGATGGCAACCATGGCATACATCAGACTGTCCAGTGTACACCAATATGGATATCCGTTTTCTCATCTTTGTTGGATTGGGACATTAAGGTGGAGATCGTGCACTCTAAGCTCGTCAGTATCTTAACAGACTTACAATTTACCATGTTGGAACACTTGAGGATGGATTCGATGTATTTTTTCTACTCTAGGATGATTGTAACTACTGTTCTGTTATGCTTCATGGTGTTTACAAGATTGTATTTGAGAGGAACCAGCTCCTTCATCTTGTATCTGCTACTCAACTGCATATTGAGATCATATAGCAATCCTTTTCAGGAATAGCAGACAATTAGGTCATTGACGTACAAGGTGACCGAAATAGTTCCCTTGTCGCTCTCATGTACGCACATGCTAGGGTCATTGTCGCAATGCATGAAGGATCCCTTGTCCATGAATCTATCCATCTCCTGGCACAAAAGTCTGTGGACTTGATTTAGCACATACATCATTTTAACCGATCAGAACACCTTGCTCTTTGGGAAATCAACCCCCTCTCGTACATCCATCTGCATCTCCTATTCAACTTTGCCACATAGGAAGGCTATCTTAACATCCATCTAGTAGAATTCCATGTTCTTGGCAGCAGTGATGGTGAGCATCGATCGGATGGAGGCAAAGGTCACCACAGGAGGAAAGGTCTCATCATACTCTATGCCTGGGCATTGAAAGAACCGCTTTCCAACCACCCGAGCCTTGTGCTTTTCTATCTTGAAATCCTGCTTCTTTTTTACTTTTAGCATCCACCTAGACCCCACCATGTGATCTCCGGTAGGTCTATCCACCAGATTTCATGTTCAGTTCTCCTTGATGGAGTTGAGCTCGATGTGTATTACTTCATTCTACTCAGGTGTTTTTGCCCAAGTAAGTGTCTATACGTAAGATGTTGGCTCCTCTTGAACCAGGATCGAATAGTTGAAGCCTGTCCATTCACCCCTATCTACCTCGCAATACTACTTAGGTACTTTGAGACATGAACTACTCCTTGGACCTGTTGGATATTGTTGTTGCTGTGGAGGCTATAGGTCAGCTTCATCATCGATGATGGGAGAGGAATCCTCCTCATGGTCAGGAGGGTGAGCTACGTCAGACTCAGAGCATGATACCTTGGAGAAATCTTCACCTCCCTGATGCACCATCCGGTCCATGCACTTGTCAATGTGCTGGTGCTTTGTCTCTTTCCTCAAGGAGGATGAACCACTCTCCCTGTTTGGAAGTTATCTCAAGTTCCAAAAGCTCTCCCTTACCCACATACATCTTGTGAAAATCCATAACTTTGCTGCGAATGACCTTCTTGGCTCCTTGGTCCCACAACCTTTGAGATCTATGGATGGTATTGTAGCCGATGAAGATACAATTTTCCACTAATGCATCTAGTTTTCCAATGCCCTTGCAGACCTGGACCTTGGCAAAGCTGGAGCAACGGACACCTTCAGATGGGAGGCGTCCGGCTTCTTGCCTCACCATGCTTCTTGTGGTCTCTTCACCTGCTGTGTCTACTTCATCTTGCCTCTCCTTTGCAGAGCTTCTGTAGGTGTGAGTTTCACAAGATAGGCAGTTGTATGTGCTGCTTCAACCTAGAGGAGGCAGCTTGGTATCAAAGAGCATGGACCTTGTCATGTTGAATGGGATCTGGTCCACTCTCGCTACTATGCAGTTACTTTAAGGTGAGTCAGGGGCGGTTTTGTGGTGTTCAATGTCGTGTTGCCTGAGCGACTCCCTGTGGGCTTTACACTCGCCTCCTTTGTCCATCCTGAATGCCTTGACCATTTTACCACTCTGTCGCTCAAGTATAGCGGCAAGGCTTGTAGATCTTCCTTCCCCTCATTTTTCTTTCTGAGAAATATATCCAGACCTTGTGACTGGGGTCGTCAATGCAGGAGAGGAACTTTGTGCTAAATCTGTTAGATGGTGTAAAGCAACCACATTTGTAAGAGTTGATGAGGTTAAGGGGTGGAAGAGCACGTGTACCATTGTGCTTGAAAGGCTTCTTCTTCGCCTTGTCCTTAAGGCATGGCTCACATAAGTTCCTTGTTGCATTCTTTGCCTAATCACTTAGCTCAATTCCACGCACTAGCTCCTGTTTTCCCATGAGCACCAATGTGTGACAAACCATGTGCCCAAACCGTCTGTGCCATAGGATCTTGGAGCACGTGTACTGGCTGGAAACAACAGCCTAGGTGGCTGCCTTTGCTTTCCGTTTTGCTGCCAGATATTCCAGTGCCACTACTTCTGCTGCTTAAAAATGCCCTTCATCATCATCAAAATCTCCATTATTGCTCTCCTCACCATCACTTGCTGCCAAAGATTCAGCCTTTGCTTCTATTTTCCCAGTTTGCAGGACGTATAGTTCATCGATGCAAGGGATCCATGCAACAACTTTCTTGGTAAAGTAGGAGATGTCGATGTTCTTCATAGGGACAATCATGGTTTCCTTTTCTATGAAGACCACTGTCAGGCTATGATCAGTGATCTTAGAGACGAAGACCATGTTGGCTATGAACGATGGACATTGGACCACCCCAACTAGCCTGGGGTCTGAATCTACTCCATTGACATCCACTGTGACCAACTTGTCACCAAACCCCTCACTTACCTCAATCTTTCCGTTTGCAACTCTGTAGTTCTTATTGCATGGATCAAGAAGGATTAAATCACTCTTCTTGTATGTGGTGTGCTCCCTTGGTGCCTAGATTGAGGTTGTATATCCTAGTCTAAGTATTTTCCTCCCTTATTTGGAGGCACACTCAACCATCAAGCTGGTGGGATCCTTTCCACCATTCCTCCCTATTTTTCCATCCCCATCTCCTCCATCCTTCTTCAATGCCTTGTACTCCCGTGCCTATTGTCCAGCCTTGCTACAATTTTCGTGGCGCTTTTCGACCCCTACCACTGTTTCGTGTGCTGTTGTTTCCCCTATAGCTAGAGGAGGAGGTATTGCGGAAGGTGTCACTGCTTTGTGAGGCAAAGGTAGCCATATCTACTTTATTGTTGCTCTGACGCACGGCTTCATTCTACACGTACTCCAAGACATTGGTGTAGGAAAATTACTCTTGTTTCCACCCTCCAATCACTATGATCATGGGACCCCAACTCTCCGGCAGTTTCATCAACAATATCATGGCCTACATATCAAAGTCTAGGTCCCATCCCATGTTGGTGGCTTATTGCAAGAGTTTCCAAAATTCATGTATGAGGGCATAGACATTCTTACCTTCACCCAACCTCATGTTGATGAGATTCTATAGAATGAACAGAAAGTTAGCAAGTGAGGAAGAATGGAACATCTTGCCTAGTTTGATGGTTGTTGTGTCACTGTGCAACCGTTGATGTGTGAAAGGACTAAATGTCGCACGAAGGATACAAGAACGGCAAGTGCTTTCGTGTTGAGATTGACCCATGCCATAAGGTAATAACCCTGCTTTGTTGGTGTTGGAATGGTTCTATCAAAGAGTCCTAGCAAGCCTACATCATCCATGATGATTGCAAACTGCCACTTCCAAAGAGCAAACACATTTCCATAAAATCCGAGGATGGGAGATTGGGTCTTTAGTTCCCCTGTCCCTGTCATCCCTACAAGTACAACTGATAATGCTGTTGCATCTGTTATTGATGCCGATGCACCTGTGTTTGAGGCTGCAACAAGATGTTGGTCAGCTGAGGCAACTGGTTGCCCTGGTCACATTGGCCATTGCGAGCAAGTGTAGGCTGATGTCAGATCTCAAGATGGAAAGGTGCAAATCCATTGAATTCCCCTCCTAGTGATGCTGACCTGCAGACAGAGAATTTTGGTGAGAGATAAATCGCTCTTGCTTCTTGTGACGTAGTGGTTGCGTGTCTGAAATTTCTCTAACCAGGTGCGTGGAGCCATAACCCTTTGTTAGCTATTGAGCTAACAACCTCTGACAGAGAAGCCATAAAACCAAAAATCTCGCAAATTTTTAAACACCTCCTTCCTTTATGTATACCATATGGATGCTTGAATTGAAGTTTAATGTTTCGCAACTTGGTAAAGATTGAACCGCTTTTTTGTTCAACAAACTTAGAGGGACACCAAAATAAAAAGGAGTGATATATACGAATTCAAAGTGATATATGTCAAATTCAAAACTGGGTTCAGGAGGTCTTGGACGTTGGCGAGCCATGTGAGATATATATATATATATATATATATATATATATATATATATATATATATATATATATATATATAGATATATATACATATGTGTGTGTGTGTGTGTGTGTGTGTGTGTGTGTGTGTGTGTGTGTGTGTGTGTGTGTGTGTGTGTGTGTGTGTGTGTTGTCCTTATTTTCCGATGGTTAGTTTCTTTGTTCATACGTTCACCACCCGCTATTGTTCTTGGCCTCGGAGAAACAGAGGATTTCAGTGCACTGACAGGTGGACTGGCACTGCACTTTGCACAACATGCATGTGACAGCGTTAGCTCACCAACCACCATAAAACCTTGCCACAGGAGACATTTGCTCGGTGAGTCATCAAATATAACGATCACGGTTCATTTCAATCTGTAGAAAAAGGAATACCTAAATAGATTTAAAGGCAGAAATATGTTCGAAATCAAGGAACATTTGAAATTGAGATGCACGAATTCAAAGATCATTACAGTATTTTTCGTGCACCCCAAACATAGTCAGGCATACGGTTCACCTTCAAGAGTTTTGATTCCTTAACAACACATCCCAAGAACACCTTGAGTCGTCAATACGCAAGAGATCATCAAGAAACATTCAATTGATGAGCATGCAAGAAAATTCATTTTACAGATGTGTGTCTAGTCCCGAAAATCAAAACTATGTTCCTAAGCAATGGCTTGGGCCAGCCACATCACCAATGGACTTGCACTATGGGCTTGATGCATAAGCATCATAGTGCCAAGGTGTTAGACCAATCGCATAGCTTTCAAGAAGCTATGGACTTCGATTCTTGGAAGCTTCCTATATAACCAAGATGTGCATGAGGCCATGATTGAACTCATGACCTCCCACTTGGCCAAATGAACAAAATAGCCAAGTTAACCATTCACCCACGTGGTGTACAAGTCATATCTCACAGGTCATATGTCACAGGAGACAGAGCAAAGGTGATTCTCCCTACAACGGATCCAGGTGTCATTCCTCCACAAGGGGCATTGTGCTATTAAACCGTCCTATAGTAGTGAACAAGGGACATAAATATTCAACTCATTGTGCCCTTGCTAGACGCTCAACACAGGAATCAAAACAATGACAATCAACAAAAAATTGTGAATCTTCGAGCCATGTGGTGTTGTCATGTCCATCGTGGTCATAATCCAAAAAGATCCTCCACAAGCATCATCACGAGCAGCAAACACATCAAGACAAGCTATCCGTGGACCACTCAACTATGACAACACACTCACACCTGCCTGGGTGCCGAGTGCCAATAGCTACCAAAGCTCAATCATGGTGTGATCCTGAGGGTCCTGGTCACCGTTGTTGCCCAGGGAAGCGCATGCCTCTACTGTTGTTGTGGTCATGCCGCCACTCACCTCTGTGGCAATGAAATACGTCCATTGTGTGTGTACCACCAGGAGACCATGCGTAATCCTATGTCACTCAAGAGACTTCTGGAAGTTTGTGTAGGGGTGAATTCCCTCAAAGTTGTAGCATAACCACTTCTTGCTAGCTGTTGCTATCATTGTGGCCCCTTGCCATGTTCCTTTTTTGTCCCTTTGTCCCT
This sequence comes from Penium margaritaceum, assembly GCA_023375785.1. Classification (NCBI taxonomy): domain Eukaryota; kingdom Viridiplantae; phylum Streptophyta; class Zygnematophyceae; order Desmidiales; family Peniaceae; genus Penium; species Penium margaritaceum. The sequence goes on along the minus strand of SZWC01013263.1, from coordinate 12,525 downwards.
TCTGTGGACGTTACAATGCCCTGAGATTTGCAGTTGTGGAGAGGGGAAGGAAGTGGTGGAGACAGGTCTAGAGAAGTGAGACAGAGGTTTCAGAGGATTCGCACTCAATGCCACATAAAAAAAGGCCCTCCTGATGTGTGCCAACAGCCTTCCTGGCTGATGTTTCCTGAAGAAAATGACGCTGGATCCAAGGGAGGATCTGGAGAGAATTTGACAACTAAAAAAGTGTGACACAGTAAAAGCCAAACAAGAGACCATTGTGTGCTTAGTGCACCTTGATCATGAGAGTGTTGCGTGTCCATGGGTGCGTCTCACCACGAGCTCCAAGGATAGTGTACATGTGCATGGCGTGGCGTGCCTCCAGTAGGTAGTTGTTGGCTTCGACACTCCCTGGCGGATGGATTGGAACTCATGGTGGCGGCCCACTCTAGTCGCATGGATCTCTGCCATTGATAGTTTGAGGGCCAATTCCAAGCCTCAGCAAGGATCTGTTCTATTCCCCGGCCCCACTAAGACCATGAAGGGGTGGAACTTGACAACTGTCTCCTATGGTACAACGTAGAGGAGTCCTCACACAGCTCTTGCAACTGTTGAGACCTGATATCAATGATCTGGTGCTAGTTATGGTAGAAGGGCCAGACATCCTCTGCATCTTTCCACGCTTGGAAAAAGACCTCCCAACAGTTCAAGATTATATTGCTATCATGTTAGGGTGGTGGAACCTCAGAGTCCTTTGGCCGACGCTCCATGGGGAGGACGGCCTTAGGCTTTGATGGAGGTGGCCGTGGCATGGGAAGACCGCAATCAAGTATGACACCTTTGAAGGAGAAATGTGTTGGTTGCCATAGGGACTCCTCACAATGCAGTGGTAGCGGTATGATAGGAAGCGATCCCAGGTGCAAGTTGTGAACCTGATCCTTGAGCATGCCTTATCAGTCAGTGGATCTGTAGTTCTCTCCTCTGTGTCCTTAGTCTCGTTGAGCATGGATGGAGGTTCTCGGCTCGTTGAGACATGAGAAGTGGACTATCCGACCAATAGTGGGCCTGCCCGACTATGCCGGGCATTTTCTATGAAGCCCCAAAGTTCTCCCGCATGAGGTCCCTAAGGTCCTGGGTGCATTGGTATGCGCATACTAATGTTGTTGCATCTCGTCTTGGCATCGGCACTCATCCTACGCACGGTGGAGGTCGTTGATGACCTATGATTATAGGCTCTTCATCATTGAAACGGAAGATGTTGTAGAATCTAGCTCCTTTTCCTTGCCATTGCCTAGTACCATGTGTGCCGGTTACTATGGGCCAGACTACCAAAGTGGTCGGAATGAAGAACCTCAATAGTTTCTTGAGGAGTTGAAATGCTAGAAAAAAATGATGTCATGGATAGAACTTTAACTAAGATAATGATGAACTCAGCAGTCCCTCCGTGAACATCAGTAGGACTGTGTTGATATCACCATAGAAAATGATGATATCAACAAGGTCGGAACCTTGTTAACCCTTTCTGGGAGGCTCAAATTCATCCATTGTTTTGTATGGGGGTTTTGCATGATTTCATGTGAGGTGAGGGGGTGATCTCATCACCCCCTTTCTAAGCAGTTGCGATGGCTGTTACAACAGGCTACTACTATTACTGCTACTACATTGCAACATATATGTATAGCTTTGCAGCTATGATGGTAGGCACTGACATTTGATGTAGCTACTATACATAGTGACTATGCAACTGCAGCTATTGTATTGCACAACTACTACTATTACACACCACAGTAATACTAATTTACTTCATAGACATGTTGATGTGTTGTCATGCGGCTGCATAATTACTGTTGCTGTGCAATTGTTGCCACTACTATAATACTTATTGTATTCCTACTATCTCTGCTACTACTACTTCAACTCATTTTTACTACTACACGCTGTTATTGCTACTCAAGACTGGTGTTGCTAGTTGTTGTTGCTTGCTCATGCTATTGCTCGCTGCTACTACTGTCCCCTTTCGCTTTTGCTATACTCTATTGCTACCGGCTGCTACTATGATTGGCTACTTATATCACTCGATGTTGTCGTCGCCTGTGGCTACTTGCTAATGCAGCTAGCTCCTCTTACTCTTCATTGCTATTGCCAGACGCCATTTACCGTACTGAACTATGAATTTGTCAGTTTCAATAATTTATGACCTGTAATCGAGGATCGTTTTTTAAAATATTTATTTTTTGGTACTTCAAAAGAACGAAATTACACCATGGTGTTGTCAAATTTTCGTTTTTTACACTCATATGGCCCTGCATCCCACTCAAAAATGGCCTAAAACATGAGGATTCGTACTTCTCCGAGCCAACATCACAAACTGAACTGGAAGCAAATATTAAAATGTATTCATTTAGCACGAACAAATTCCTTCTTGTAACCGTATTATTGATTTAGTCTCCTCCAATAATTATTTAAGAACGAAATCAAAGTTCAGTAGGGTACTATTGTTGCTTCATCCTACTTCTACTGCTAAACTATACCTGCCACTGTAGTTGTGCTACTTTTGCTGCTCCACGTGGATTCTGCCACGCAGTCACGCTAATAATGCTCTTTTTTTCCAGTAGCAGCAACTCACGCTATTGCTACTTGTGCCATGGTTCACTCAAGATGGTCACTTGGTAATGCTTTTGGTGTCAACATCACAACGGTGTCTCTGCTATCCCTACTTGCTACGATGTGTTCAAAGAATGCAGCCGCGACTTTGAATCTCACTATCACAGCCGGTGCTTTGTCTCTGCTGTGCAGCTTAGTGAGAAGAGTCTCACAGCTCTGATGCCATGAGAAAGTGCCTAGAATATTTCTATATTTTCTATTGCTGACGTGACAACATAGCCTAGTCAGTTGATGCACTATCATGCAATGCACGAGAGAGCACAACAAGAGATTGGCTAGAAGAGACACACATATTCTCATGACCTTTGATGGCTTGTACATGGAGAGAGATGTGCTACCAGACAAGCACACAACATGAGTACTTGCTGCAGTAAATTCAAGGTGACACGCGCGACAGGGTCAGTTTGTCGCACACCCGGCCCAAAACCTCTATTGCGGTTTTAACTCTGCACAGAGACATCCAAACACAACATCGTCAGAACCGAGAGATTTATAATCTCAAGCCGTATGCTACGACTGGTCACACACACAAGTCTTGGATCGATCGATGGAAACACAATGCAAAAACATGCACATTTGGTCCAAGGCCAATGAAGTAAGAAAATCCTGGAGGCTACAGGTGATATGCATAAGGTCCAAACAAACATCCGGGACGTCGTGGCAGTTGTCCTACAGCTGTTGGTGGGTGGACAACCACAAGTGAGGTTGCATACCAGTTCAAATTCATGGTTCTGAGAATGGAACCAGAATGATGGTTCTGATTCCAGGTCAAAACCGGAACCACCATTCGTAGTGCACACAAGTTCCAAGGACCGCGGTTTTGGAACTGCAATCCGAATCTGGAACCCAACTTGTGCTTCTCGTTCCAGGTCAAAATCGGATTCACAGTTCTGGTTGTGGAACCGCGATCCCTTCACATCACTCATGTGGTAGAGGCACCATGTCCAGGCTAGCCATTAGCCTTGACGATGCTTGCAATGGTCTTGATTGTGGTCATCATAGGAGGTGAGCTACAATACCTGCTATGTAGCATAGAAGCATTTCTAGGAACAACATTGAGGTACCAAACTTTGCCGCCTCAATAGCAGGCACCCTTCGACTATGTACGCAGCAGAGGTTCGAACGCTAGATTCCCTTTGCCACCCTGGTCCCACGCATTTTCTCAGCGGTAGCCTCCGCTTGCTTAACCGCTTAGCCTCCATGATTCAGATCTATAAGACTTGCTCAACGGATTTTTCATCAGTGGGATGATGATTGGTGGCAACAGCGATGGGATGAAGAAAATCCCCACACCCGGATGGAACCCCGCTCTCCAGACGTGCACAATGTATGACATTATTTTGGACATTGTGTTGTTTTTTCTCATTCTTTTCCTCTAGCAGTTACACTGGCTGTCCGTTTGAAGATGCTTTTTATCATCTTATATTACCCCTTTCCCTCCTATCAGTGATATTCCTTTTGCAGGATCCTCTGATGAGGATGCTACTCGGGAAACTGGCAAGCACAAAGTAGAACGCGATGGCCCTGTTAAAGGTCAGATATTTGCAAACGTGGACAGCTGTCACTTGGTGATCAAAGACCGTGTCGTCACCTGTCTTTTGGTCTCATATAGATGTGTAGTGAGCCTGGTCGCATTTAAGTTCATTGTGCAAAGGCGAATCAGAAGGGGTGTGCATGGACAGTCAAGGCTGTAGTACCATCCAATGGGAGCTGTCAAGTGCATGCCTTGCATTGGACATTACAACCCTGTCCAGTCATCCAAGTACACTGCTTCTAAAATAGGGGGTGTTATGGACAAGGATCAGACAAACACCACCTATGATCATGAGGGCTGTCATCAAGGAGGAATCCGGCCTTGACATCTCGAACGCCACATTGTAGTGAGTTCAGTTATTGATGCAGACATATGAGATGAGAAGAAGAAGAAGTGCAATTGGCTCAAGCATATTGCCTACATGGCCAAGGTGAGCATGGCTTTTTTTTTGTTACTTATGTGACATGCAGGTTTTGTGTACATATTGATTGTTGTGTACTTGCACATTTTAGAGCTAAAATGCATTGACCTGAACATACACGCCGTTGCCAAACAATGATGTTTATTTCAAGTGAGCCTTTGTGGCTCCAGGTAGTATGTGCAAGGGGTGTGGCTTTCCTAGGCGCATCATCACGATGGACGATACATTCCAAAAAACTGGACACAAGCAGGTCATGTTAATCTCAAAGTTCATTGATGCAAATGGCCACGTCAATGCGCCTGTGGGCGCATGGGCGTGGTTTCCTGGTGAAAATGATGCCTCGTGGATATGATTTTGCTTTCACCTCTCCTAGTCATACCTTATCGTCAGTTCACGCTTTGTGATCATCAATACATATGGGGCTTCGGGAGGTAGTACAACGTCTCCTGCCAGCACTACCGCGCAATGTGACATCTCCGTGGAGACAGTCCACGTACAGCGAGGTATCTCATCCCAGATTCCACCACAATCCGCAGGGCTCGTGAGGCCTCACATGCCTATCAATGGGGGACCTCCATACACGAGCATGGTATTTATGAGCTAGTCAACTTACCGCTTGGTCGTAAAGTAGTCTTTGCATGCTAGGTTTTGCGGCATGAACATAAGCCTGATGGGGTAAAGGATCGCTGTAAGGTACATCTCACTGTCAGGGGATTTCTTTCAACCGTATGCATTGATTTTGATGAGACGTTTGCACCCGTCGGTCGCCACACTACTGTCTGTGTCCTCCTCAACTTGGTTGTACCCCATGGTTGGGAGCTTGAACAGATAGGTGTGAATAACGCATTCTTATATGGATCTTTAGATGAGGAGAATTACATGGTGCAACTATTTGGGTTCACCGACGGTAGTAACAAGGTGTGGAAATTGCACAAGGTCTTGTATGGCCTCAATAGACACCTGGCTACTGGAACATGTAGATTACAACCATTGTTGAAAAGGAAGGGATTTAACATATTAGTATTCACCCTATGTGATTTCTCAACCCCCTTCCTCTCTTTTTGTTTCCGTCGTTGTCTATGTTGATCATCTGCTCATCACCTCTCCAATTCCCCCAGTCCTCTAGTCGGAGAAATCCCTCGTATAGTCAATTTACAGAATGAAGGATCTTCGCCCTCCCTTATTCCTCTTTGGGATGGAGCTCGAGCGTGACCACCCTAACCAGACCTTGCATGTGCATCAAGCAGCTTGCATTCAGAGCCTAGGAGAGTATTTAGCTCCACTGCTTACCAGAGGGCCTACTACCTTAATGCCTATGAGCCCAGCCGGTCAACGGCTTCTAAAAAACTCTGACCTGTCCCATTTGGAGGGAAGGTTGATATCACTTAACTCCTCTAAGTCATTGGCTCGTTCATGTACCTTGCCACGATGACACGGGCTGATGTCGCGCTTGAAGTGAACTTCTTAGCATAGTTCACTCAACACCCATGGGTGAGTCCTCTTCGGTCTGCACTTAAGGTGATTTTCTCCGTGCTTTCTAAAGCATACTTTTGGTTGTGTTGTAGGGCACAATCCTCAATTGTTGTCGATGGATACACAGAAAATTACTAGGTGCACCACACCGATGCTCGTAGTTGCTCAAGCCACATCCTCATAGTCATCGGCACTCTTGCGCCGTGGAAGAGTGGAGACCAGGGTTGGGTGGTGAACAATTCCAGAAAAACCGAGTACGTTCCTCTCGCCTCAGATGCATGTCATAGTGTTTGATTGTCACTTGCTAAATCACTTACATAGTCCAATTCGCTACATCACTCTATGCTACAATAACCAAATCATAAAAGGCCATCGCAAAAAACCATGACATGCATCACTCTCACGTCAAGCATATCAATGTTGAACACAAAATTGTTTCCGAGTGTAAAACTGTTGGCGTTGTGAAAATCGTTTGGGTTGATACGTGGTCACAACGCGCCGACTTCTTAATCAAAACTCTTAGGTCTAGTGCGTTCGAGTTTTCTTTGTGCACTGCTTGTCTCATATGCACGCCCTTTGCACTCAATTTACCTCGTCCTGTGCTCTTCCCTCTTAATATCCTGTCATGTACATTCTCTTTGTTCGTGACCATGCAACTTCTCTTGTATTGCATGTAACATTTGTTCGTTTATGGGCCAAAGGGTGTTGGTTTGATGCACAAAAGTTTTGACCCTCTAATACATTCATCATTATCCATTGGTCTTTGTACATTCGCATCTCTACACGAGATGAAATCAACATGACTGCAACACATGTTGAGTGGTCACTAGAGGCAGCAGAATTTTCAAGCATGATGGACATTCTCCCCGCTCAACTGTCAATGCCTCTAGCATTCACGTAGCCATGGTCTTATGCATACGGACCAACCAATCACTCTCACAAATCTCATTCTTTTGATAGTCGATTTATTGCTCACAACTAGATGGTATGCCTTCGTAGACTTGAGGATGTTGTGCATGAATCTTTGTATGCAAGGATTGTAATGTTATGTGGATACATACGGTGTGGTCATCTTGCTCGGGTCTAGCATGTTTTTGTGGCGGCAGCCACTTCTGGTTATTTTGGAGAAGGAAAGCTTGATTATGGGGACAACAACAATCACAATTTGAGGATCGTGCTTGAGGTGGGGCTCGCTCACCATGCTCAAGCCAAGCTCTACTCAACCACCCATCACCGCTTCTAGTTCTAAGTTGAAGATTCAAGCCAGTTCTTGGTCTCTCTCTCTCTCTCTCTCTCTCTCTCTCTCTCTC
>SZWC01013262.1:44155-54307 GCA_023375785.1 Penium margaritaceum | reverse complement strand
TGCTGCAGCGGTGACTCTCACTGTTGTTGCTCTGCTGCGTCTCTGCTGCGCAGCTCAGTGAGAACTGTCTCACTGCTCTGATACCATGAGAAAGTGCGTAGAAGCTTCCTAGCAGCACAGCCGCTGACCGGGCGTCAGTGCCTAGTCCGACAGTGACGACAGTCACAGGTCGTACACACAACGACAAGGGTTTGGCTAGGAGACACAAGTCAAAGTTTCAGAATGCTTCAATATAGCATATGCAGAGAGAGATGACAACTGACAGGTCCAGGGCATAAATACCTGCCGCGGCGCACGGCGGGTGTCGCACGCGGCAGTCCAAGAGCTGTCCTAAAACCGGCCCAAAGCCACTGTTTTGGCCGTAACTCTGCGCACACATGTCAGAATCCTACGCCGTCTGAACCTAGACGTGCAAAATCAAAAGACGCACGCAACGACTGGTCACATGCATGCATCCATTGACTGACAGCGAGTATAAAATGCAAAAACATGCAAATGGGCCTCATGCCTAGTCCGCGGAAAGGCGCCTACAAGACGTAGAAGGCACAGCAAGGAGTCCCGGTGACATCTGGGGCTCTGGAACAGTGGTCGGTCAGCTCCAGATGGGTAGTCCGCCGCCTGTCGTCGCGCCGGTGTCACCAGGGCCGCCTGCCTCAGGGATCTGCAGGAGTATGGACACGACCGAGTGGTCACAGTAAACTGTACGGGAACGACACAAAGCTCAACACTAATTTGGATCATCGGTATTTGAGCTGAGCAACGCGTGCGTGGTCGCGCCGTGTGGTCTATTTGAGAAGCTCCGACAAGAGGTGAGGGGGCTTCAAGAGTATTGTGACGCTTTTCTAAGAATCGAGCCTTGTCGACAAGTCGACCGAACGATATTACACCATGGATACATTTCGCAACACTAATGTCGACCATTCTGGAAGGTGATAAAAAAATTCAAAGAAGCTTCTACACCAGAACATCGGGGGTCATGGCTATCAGCCAAAATTCCCTTAGCCAAACGACGTAAGAATGCTGAAGTCGTCGCACGGCGGGCCATGAATGGAATGATAGAAATGCCCACACACTATGTTTAGGGACTCGTGCACATCAAGAACATAACATTTCCCCCCTTATAGTCGCGACGTCTCGGCGCAGTAACCGACACGCCGGTGGCGACGAAAGCAGCCTTTGATCACACGCTCGACGTGTCCAATGTTGTCGTCTAGCTCCCAACTGTTGTACGCGGCACCGTAGCCGTGCTACTTGACCAAAAAATTGGTCGGTCTTTCACGACGTCCGTTTTCGAGGATATCTTCGATCACGTACTGCGCATCCTCATCCACTTCTTTAGGAGATGGAGGTACGATGTCTCTACGGGGGAAGTCCATGACGAGATCCCGGTAGTGCTTGAGCTTGATGTTGTGGAAAGCAGGATGAATTGGCATGCTACCGGGTAGGCAAAGTCGAGCGACGAGTGGGGCTTGCATTTGCTCGATCTTAGACTGTCCCAAATATTGGAGTTTTAGCTTCGTAGTCCTACCCTCGGAGTTTTACATTTGCCGAGCTAAGGAGGACACGATCGCCAACATTCAACACGTCATTGCTGTGATGTCAGTTAGCTGCCCACTTCATTGCTCCTTGTGTCTTGACAAGGGTTTACCATGTTTCCTACCAAATTCTTGTGAAGTCTCGGCGATGAATGTCAACTGCACAAATTCTGCTTTGAATTTGCAATCCAGCCGGTGTGGCAAGAATTTTTCCAAACACCGCCTTGAAAGGTATTTTACCACTTGTGGTGGAAGTGACACAATTGTATGCGACTTCGACAGTCGGCAGTTATGGTGTCCAATGAGTATCGTGTGGCTGGCACAGAGTTTAGTGAAGTTGTTCGAGCATCTTCTTGGTTCACTCGGTTTGCCCGTCGGTCCAACGATGGAATTTTGTTGATAGTTGGAATCGACTGCAGTGGCGCAACATTAGTTTGTGCCAAAAATGGCTGGTGAAGCTGCCGTCTTTGTCTCTCAGGATGGTACATGGCGCTCCCTACAATCGCACAATGTGGTTTAGAAACATGTGCATTGTTCCTTCTACGATGACGGTGGTTGTTCTCGGGATGAAGTGCGACATTTTAGAAAACATGTCCACCAAGACGAGAATGGCGGCATATCCATTGGGGGTGGTGGGTAGTCCAGTTATGAAATCCACGCTGACGATGTCCCACAGTTTCGTCGGAACCAATGGGGCTTGAAGTAGACCAGTTGGATATATGCGACCAGAATCTTGTCTTCGATAGGTGTCGCACGTTTTGCAGAAGGCTACCACATCGGTCCGCATCTTGTCCCATAAACACTACATCACCAATTTCTTTCTGTCTTTTCATCACTTGGACGGATGTCGTGGCACTCCTCCATTAGCATCCGATGAAATTCTTTGTTTGGACAAATGACCATGTGGTGAGTGTATCGTCGTCGCCAATAGGGGTCGTCAAACCAAAACCTGGCTTTGTCGCACCCATTGGACTCCTCGTAACCCTTCGCAAACAGACTCGCGAAGTGCGGGTCTTGCTCGACGAGCAATGTGAAGGGGACATATTGGATAATCGATCACAAGCTGATTGAAAACAAGAAGCAGGTGGATGAGATGCTCGGTCAGGGACTCATGGAAACCTCCACGACACCCAACGCGGCACTAGTCCTTTTCGTGAAAAGGAAAACCGGAGAGATGCAGATGTGCATGGACTATCGACCGTCGAACAAAACTACCATCAAGAATTGCTACCCCCTCCCGCAAGCAGATGACCTTCTCGATCCACTACAAGGGGCCCGAATGTTTAGCAAGATCAACCTACGCAATGGCTTGCATCGCGTCCGCGAATCTAATAAGGACATAAAAAAGACAATATTCCGCAGCAGGTACGCATACTTCGAGTTCACGGTCATGCCATTTGGAATCACAAACGCTTCCACACCATTCATTACGGCAATGAACAACATTCGTGGCCCAATCCTCGACGACTTTGTCATTGTGCATTTCGATGATGGCCCGGTTTACAATCGCATCCCGGAGGAGCGCAAGGGACATCTCCAAAATGTTCTCAAAGTTGTGCAAAAGAGATTTCTTTTGAAAATTCTTGAATTGAGACTTTGGTTGTTGTTCAATCGAGTTCTTGGGCCATATCATCGTTGGCCGACGTATAACCATGGACCCGAAAAGGTGGAGGTAGTCGCTCATTGGCCGGCGCCCACAAATGGTCAAGACATTGAGTGTGTTTCTGGGTTTCCGCAACTACTAACATCGATTTGTTAAGACCACGCCTGAGTGTTAGCGCCTCTCTCCGATCTCACCCGAAAAGCCATCGAATGGAATTTAGGGGACATTAAGCAAGAAACGTATTTGAGAAACACTATGACCTTAGTGCGAGCCCAACAATTGACGAATCTAACGGCAGACTACATCACGGCCACCGATGCTTTCGATCGAGCCACTGGACCCGTTCTCCTCCAAGACAACGGTGATGGAGAACAACCGGTGGTTTACATGCCAAGAAGGAGATGTTTGTAGTCGTTCATGCATTCAAGACATGGTGGTGGTACTTGGAATGCCGGCGATGCATCGTCCGCACTGACCGTCACGCCTTGAAATATCTCAAGACCCAGCCAAATCTAAGCCGTCGACAGACTCAATGGCTGGAGTTTCTCGAGTCCAACTTTGAATACAACATCGAGTACTGTCTCGGAAAAACAAATGTGATAGATGCTCTAAGTTGGCAAAGAGATGGTCAATTGAAGACATCTCATTGCGGTGGTAACTCTCATGGTAGTTTGTAAGGAGAAATCCCTTTGAGCTCCTCGATCAGCTCCTCGCGAACTCCTTAGGTACAATTGCAAACTTTTCAGGTGTCTAGGTGGTTGATTTCTCCTCGGCTGTTGCAATTTCTTCTGCTTCCCTGCTTCCATGTGGACCTGCCACGCTTCGGCTCTCAGCTTCAAGTATCGCTTGGCCATGTCTAGAGATATCGGTTCGTGTTTCGTGGCTACCGGAATTTCCTCAGCTACTTCCACCTCTGCTACTTCCTGTAATTGCTCATGCGTCACGGGTCACTCGACCAAAGGCAGGCATCGTTCTTTGCCGTTAATGTTGACGTATGCTGCTCCATTGGTGCAGTCCATTTGCGGATTGTGCTGGGACAAGAAATCTCATCCAAGGATGATTTTGTAGTCGCTCATTGGACAATTTCTTTAGAATGTTACATAGTGCATATTTCTGATTTGTAGTCAGAGTGGTTTACAAAGTCGACAAATGTGCAATTTTACGTTGATGAATTTTCCTTTGAATACTCTTGGTTTGATGAGAAAACCCAGCTCTGGAAGAATGTCGTTGGTAATGAAGCTATAAGAAGCTCATCTTTCCAACATTTTTGGTACCGTTCTAAGAATTTTACAGTCCCTCGGTTACACTCGTAGCAGAATCACCGATTGTTCTTCATCATATCCCTCAACAAACCTTTCAATCACAGGAATCCTTGTGTGCTACAATGTGAGCCACTCTCATAAACACTGGGTCGGCATAGTCTTTTCTGACCGTAAGTGAGCTTTACCTTCTAATCTTGTCCTTTGCCATTTCTTGACTCTTCACTCCTTTTTTGTGACTTCCCCCCTTTTGGGCTTGTTGTTTTTTTCCTTTTGCAATCACTGAAAATGTGATCCGTTTTTCTACAAGATCAGCAGAGCCGTTGATTGCACTGATCGATGGCGTCAATTTCAATCGGAGAGGTTTCGACTGACTCCGACTTCCCTCTGTCATGGTAGATAGTATGGCCTTGGAGTCGCCAGTAGTTTGATTCCTGCATTCGACCATTGCACTTGAAGCTATCGATGCAATTGACTGCAATCATTCATGGAAGGTCGTCTGAGATGCTGAAAATGGCAATTTCTCGCCGAATGTCTCCCTTGGGGGTGTTGTAGTAGAAACACAATCTGTCGGGGATGAGGTCACCACCGGTGATGACTTAACGGAAATTTCAAGTGTACTCCGAGATGTAGGATTGCTGACGTGGATGTGGGAGTCTGTACCGTGCATGGGATTACTTCTCACGCCACCACGTTTTTGGTAGAGGTCTTTGTTGATTCACGCTTATTGACCAGTGCCTTCCATCGTACCAGGTGTCATCCCAACGAGGTGCGGCGTGGACAAAGGGTTTGCCGAGCCTGAGGGGCCCGTCACCGGATTGGCCGTCGGGTTTTTTGATGCTGCACATTCGCCGCAAAAGTTGGCGCTACTGCCTGGTTCGTCGAGACAGTGTCGTTGATAACGTGCTACTCATCTGCCATCGCAGGAGTACTCACAAGGGACTGCTGCTTTTCGCTAGGCACGCTTGATCTGTTCACTATTGTTGTTGTGCAGTCTACGGTACTAAGAAATGGTGCAGATGCGCTGAGGACTTGTGCTAGGTTGTCGCCATGTAGTGAATGCATCGGTTGTCCCTCCAGCGCCATTGCACTCTAATACCAAGCATGACATTGAACAAAACATAGGTGGTTCTCACGAATGAGGTGCCGAACAAAAGACGATTCGGGTTTTGGACATTTGGATAATGTGTATGAACCAGGAAATGTACTTCAATGACAAGTGTCAAGTGAGTCTAGAACATGTATACAATGCCGAGAATGTGAAGGAGTCATGAGTAGGGTCATCGGCGTTTGAGGCGAGCGACCCGTGCAAGGTCGCGCCGTGAGTGGTGGATTTGATAAGCTCCACTGAGAAGTCGAGGAGCTTGGATGATATCATGACTCTTCTTTTAAATGAAAATCAAGCGTTGTCAAGAAGACGACGGAACGATATCAAACCATTGACGTAGTTTGTGACACTTATGTCTGCAATTATGAAGGACGGTCGAAGTTGTCAGAAACTTCAAGAATAGAGCAGCGGAAGTCAGGGCAACTGCCAAATGCCCTTGGACGGACAACTTTAAAATCCTAAAGTCGTCGTGTCGTGGTCCATGAATGTAATGAAAAAAATGTCCACTCCTGTTGTTTAGGGACTCGTGTTTTTAAGGGCTGTAAAACTGAGCTCATGCTCATGCCACATGATGGAATCCATGCTAGCTTCCATCGTGGAAATGAGATGTTACTAGCAACTGTGGCTGGACAGCCATCGGGGTAGCAATTCCTGAAAAGGAGCCTAGTGAGAGGGATTTTATGCGTGGACCATCATAAAACACAAAAAAAAAACAACCGTGGCCGGATTGGCCGTAAAAGTTAACAATTGTGAATGACTATGAGTAGGAGGCCAACGCCTTCCTCCATTTTCTCTCCAGTCTACGCTCCTTCCATCACAACTTTAGCCCGTGATGCTACATACAGAAATGAAATGGAGATTAAGGGCATTCTTAGCGCAACAATTGAAATGATAGATAGAGGGGATTCCCTTGAGGAATGAATCTGTGCATCATGATAAGTTTTCCCCAACTTGGTGAACCATGTGTAACCAATGAAAGTTTAATTAAAGTAATCATAACCTCAAAAACTACAAAATTTGTTTCAATCAAGACTTTTTTAGAGGCCCTCGCCCTAACCCTGGTGTGGAAGAGTCTCTCTCAATGAAGGTATCTTAGACTAGAGGAAATCTTAAGAGACTGGACCTCAAAGTTACAAGTGCAGCTGAGAGTCATCTCCCATATCCCATGCAAAGCACAACCTCAATGTACAAGATATGTTTGCCTCTATTACTACTAATTGTCTCATTTTATCCCTTCTAGGATGCTGACATCTTTGTGACGTATTTGATTGCACAATGTGGTAACACAACTGGAAGTGTTGATGGCTGGACCTGTGAATCGATGTGATCAAATTGTTGCTTGTGCATGCCCATTGCTACTAGTGTCATGACAACTCATGAGGCGGTTGAGGCCATTGAGGTACTGTAGCAGGAGGGCCAGTTCGGCTCTCCATCCTTACAAAAGCGAGGGATGGTGTGCAACCACCCTTTGGCACGGCGAGGGCTGGCCGACGACCAGTTAGGTAACTAGTTAGCCACCCTCCGACCACCATCTAGCCGCTGATCGAGTTGACGACTTGATCGGCTGATTGGAGGCCGGAAGGCCTTAAGAGTCGAGTTTGATGGCCTCAAGCCCTCGTCCTTGCCTTCGCCTCCTCACCTCTCAAGGCAAACGAGATGAGAGGAGAGGTTGAGTGAGGGTGTGCATGAGAGAATCGAAAAGTAGTTGGCGTGAAATCTTCCAACCTGTTTCACACTCCGCTATTTCAGATGATCACATTAAAAAAAACAGAATTTATTCTATTGTAAGATTTGAGTTTCGTACACAAAGAAAATGTTTGATCTCACAAGTTTGCGGTATTATCCCCCTCGTTTGGGACCCAGAGTGAGGGGGAGAGGTCAAAACAGAAACTGGCCTACAAACACTTGAAGTATTCAAGTCTGCTTGCACGGGTGGTTGATGACGATTGCCTCAAGAGGATCACAAAAGGAAACCCTTTTTGCCATCTTTAAATGCCATTTTGTGCCTTCTGAAGTTGACTTTCGTGTCGGAGCCACTACGGTTACAGTTGTAACCAGAGGGAAATGACGCTTATGACTAAGCTTGCGGCAGAAACATAGGTTATAGAGTAAAACGAATGCTACCGGTAGAAAGAAC
Organism: Penium margaritaceum; assembly: GCA_023375785.1. NCBI lineage: Eukaryota > Viridiplantae > Streptophyta > Zygnematophyceae > Desmidiales > Peniaceae > Penium > Penium margaritaceum. The sequence continues at coordinate 46,665 of SZWC01013262.1, read as the reverse complement.
AGTTGAAATGTAGAAGTGAAGTGCGGGCTTCAAAACTCAATTGTTCAGAGCATCGTAAACCATAATAAAAGCTCTTCACAACATCTTTTTCTATGTTTTGTCTTATTCAAACATTTCTCCCACAAGAGGCTTCGTGAATTCTTTTGGGACGAGGTGGAGAGTGTCCACTTCCAAACCACTCTCTTTCTCTCTTTTCCCTGTTTGTAATCTTCTATCCTTCCCCCTTGGACCAATAGTTGGTTCCGGGTGTCCCCTTTCAAAAAAGGAGCTCCAAGGACTAAGAGGGTGCCAAAAAATGGGAGGCATCTATGGGACGAATCGCTTGTCGCTTCCCCAGTGCCGTGGACTCAAGGGAGATGCCATCATGAAGGCGCATGAGGCATCAAGAGAAACCAAGAGGAGTTCAAAGATGACAAGAAGTCAAGGGGAGGACAAGAAATGAGAGATAGGAGTATGAAGATTACAAAACCTAGGTAAAGATGTTCCTCTCACCTCCCCTCCATGCGTTGTAAGTGAAACTTACATCTCTTGTAGAAATTTCTCCTTGTCTTATTTTCTGCCTTCTGGGTTTTAAAACCTACCTAGAGCCACAAGTCACAGCTTAGGAAGATTACCTTCAAAACAATGTACTTGTACCAACCGTGGCCGTATAGAAAAAGTACTTTCTACTACCTGATTTTTCCGGTCATGGTGGTGAAGGAAAGCATAAATTGACATGTGTGGTCTGCTCATGTTGAATCAAGTTCATTACCTCTCACATCTAGAATACCCTCTTGTCTTGTCCAACATGTGCTTACACACATGTACATGGAGTTAAATGACATGGCTGAACCTAGGGATTGTGCAAAACTGGAGCTTGTTGTTAGTACGAGTCTCTCTTGGCAGCAGCTAAGATTTCCCAGCATTTTTCCTAGGATAACCAGATTACCTCTTGTTTTCTCTCACAACTATCTTTCTTGGTTGTGGAGGAGGCTTGACGTCAGGCACTTTTCCTGGTACCTGATGCCTTGGTCTGCCTCCATGTTTGCACGTGGGTTTTGGAGAAGCTGCGACATTTTCCAGGATACTCATGATTAGGGGCCCACAATGTCAGCCTTTGGGTATGCACTGATGAGTAGCCACCATCATTCTAATACGAAGAGGTCAGGCTCGAACCTAGGTGACAGTGTGGCCTCGTTGTGTGCGATGCACCGGAGAGGAATGTGCCTACCAGCTCCTAGATGCTCGCTCTCCCTCCTTAACACTTATCTTGGTTTCAAATGCTAATTTCACATCCATGGCATGTGTGTCTCATGGGGTTCTCACCACACACTCTCACTCCCCTTGTACTCTTAGGTAGCACATTCAGGACCAGCTACTGGGTCCACGGACTGTGTACGGTGAAGGGATTTCCCTCACCATACAATGGGAATTTCATGTAGATTTAGACTCTTTACAAATCATTGGTGCCCGTGGTTATTTCCACGCACAATGGCATCCGCTGCACACCATCTGTCACGTCTTTGCTAATCAGCCATAGTATTCCGTAGTTTAAGAACTACAGACATCTAGACTCTTAGCGACATCTGCTACCACCCCGGTTGTCGTTCTCTTCACCGCCGCGACTATTGCCTCACCGAAACCCCCCGCAACTACAGTTGCTTCTGCTCAACTGGGACCTACGGGCATTGTCACCCGCGGAAAAACCTACAATTGCCCAAGCAGTCATTGTCTCTACCACCATGGCTGCTGCCTCGCCCACAACCCCCATATAAGCTGCTTCTGCTTGACTGCAACATCCGGGTATCTCCATCCGTAGTGGCATTTGTGACCGTTCTGATAATTCTTTGGTCGCTAGTCTCTTACCACTGGCCGCTGGTCACTGACCGCTGGCTGGGGCTGCTGGCTGCTGTTCTTTGGTGTGGCTGCTGCCTTACCTACAGCTCCCGATCGTAACAGCTGTTCCTACGCATGTGGCCACGTTCACATCCACCAATGGTACAATACCACTTCTTGTGCTGTTGCATCCACCGCATTGGTAGTCGTTTGCCCTCCCATTTCTTGTGATGCTGACGCATCACCAACGACCGCCGTGGCCGTATCGTTTGTACATTAGATTCTCCACCGCTTGACAGTCTCCCTTGCGACGATTTGGACTCGCCTTGTACCATTTGGAATGCTCCTCCAAGTCAATGGGTTCATACCTTGTCACTGGTCATCCCTCAGTTAGCCACTGAACCTTCATTTTCCTGTACGTCTTCAACCTCCAGGTCACCCTTCAGCTGCTAGTGACCCCTTCAACTTCCAGGTGACCCTACAACTTCCAAGTGGATCTTCAGCTGGCCTAGGTGGTTCTGCAACCACCCAGGTGGTTATGTGACCCCCTACAACTCCTTGGACAAGGTCCATGTGAGAAGGACTTCCTACGTAAGCCTACTTAAGCCTACTTAAGGGGAACCAGTTCACTCAGTTCAGTATGCATTCAGTTGTTCAACCCAAGGACCCGTTCGTCAGGCACCAACTCCTTCAGA
>SZWC01013262.1:29281-40238 GCA_023375785.1 Penium margaritaceum | reverse complement strand
CCACCCTGGTCCACTGGATTTTTGAGAGCAAGGGAGGGGGTTGCGCAAAATGGTGCCCTCCCCCCCTCTCGCTTCGCAGTTTCAGCGGATACTACGAGCTTTGATATCTTCATGGAAACTGCAAAGTTTGCAGTGTCCGCGGAAGCTGCGGAGAAGGGCGCAGTGGCCGCTCAAGCGGCCGGTCCTCGCTCAAGCGGCCGGTCCCTAGCCAGCGGGCGATCGACGTCATTGATCGCTGACTCGGTGAGGACTGGCCGGTGGTTGGAGGACGTCGGATCATCTACAACGTCGCCAAGTTGAATCGTACGAGGTGTCCGGCCTGCAGTTGAGACCGCGTCCGCGTCAGCTTTGACTTTGACCGAGCTTTCAGTCATGTTGGCGAGAGGAGTTGATAGAAACACCCTTGTTGGTAGAGGTGAAGGTGAAATGTTGCCAGGTGGTTGTGAAACTGTCCAAAGCGCCTTTTCTATGCAATTTTTGGGAGGAAGAGGTTGGGAATTGCCAATAACCTCCAAGAAAAGGTCTGGGGTGACTTGCACTTCGACTAGAGAAGTTCCTGGAGTCTTAGTTGGGACTGTGGACTCCACTATAAATGCCAGAGGATTTGTCACTGGTGTAGAATTCCTCCAAATAGCTCTTCTGAGCTTGGACATCCAATTTCTTGGACCGAGATTTATCTGAGTGGGACTTGGGATGGGGCGTCCGATGTTTTTGGCGGAGTCTTCCAGCACCACTTCTTCAGAGGAGCGTCACATCCGCCCAAGGTTGGAGATCCCAAGTATGCATGAGGCGATGTGCATTTGTGCACGACCGGAGTATGAGTTTGGAATTCCCACCGCGGCGTTCCAGGAGCTTTGTACACACATGAAATGCGCGATGGAGGTGAGTTGTCCATCTCCATAAAGCCCGCTGTGCCGGACGCAGGGAGGGTGTTTTTCTTTGTTGACGCTTTTTGTGAGAAAATCTAAGGCTGTACACCAAAATCCCAGACCCGAGTCAAGGACTTGCGAGTCCGAGTCCCGTCTCGGACTTGCGAGTCCTAGTCCGCCAGCTTGGCTCGGCTCGCGATTCCAAGTCAGTCTTGTGTTAAGCCTCAAACTGAAGGTACATCACCACTAGGAGTCATCATGATGGCGGTCAGCGGTGGAAATGGTGCATTAGTGACATAGACTCACAAGTTTTTCCTGGGAAACTCGCGATTTGACTGGACTCGCAAGTCTGGTCCGGGACTCGCGAGTCCGTGTCTTAAGATGGACTCGGACTCGAAATTCCGAGTCCAAAAGGAGCCTTGGGCTCGTGAGTCTGAGTCTTCCTTCAGACTCACAAGTCTGGACTCATGAACACCCTTAAGAAAATCTGCGACATGCTTTTCTCCGCGGATTACGAGCAGATTGACGGTACCGTTGAGGACTTTGGAATGTATCCAGTGTCCCTTGATGTTGATGTGTTTGGTGAGACCGTTGAACTGTGTTGAGTTGGCAAGGCTGATTGTAGAATGGTTGTCCACAAACAGGGACGTAAGTCCCTTCTGCGGAAAGCTAACCTCTTCGAGGGGGTTTTGTAGATCGGTGATTTCTTGCATTGCTTTGTGGCGGCCACGTACTCTGCCTTGGTGCTACTGAGTGTGACGTGGGTCTGGTTGTTGTTGGACCAAGAGATTGCCGCACCTCCGAGCAGGCAAACATCATCTGTAATGCTGCAGCGATTGTCAAGTTGTCCACCAAAGTAGGTGTCACTATAGCACTACAGCTGTAGAGAAGTGTCGGTGCCGTAAACAAGCTGTAGCATAGAAGTTGCTTTGAAGTATCGTAGCGCACGAGTCAGCTCCTTGCAAGTTCTCTGGGGACGAGATCTGCTGTAGAAAGCCAGATGTCCGATTGCAAACTGTAGATCGGGTCCAGTACAGCTTGTTGCGTGCATGAGGGATCCAACGCGAGAGAGATATGCTATTTCATCCAAAGGGCCTTGATCACTTTCCTGTGGTAGAAGTGGTTGGAGAGACGGTGGAGTGTCGTAGAAGTTGTCAGAAGTTTTGAAACATTTCACGATTTTCTCGGCGTACGTTTGCTGCCCAAGACTGATGGTGCATGCCTCGCGATTGCGACCGATGTTCATGCCAAGGTAGAAGCTCACGTCTGGCATGAATTTGATGTTAACTATTGCTGCCACTGCCTTTGATGTTGCTGTTTTAAGGCCTTTGCTATGTCCGATGATGAGGATGCCAACGACATAGACAAGCACATAGCATTTTGGTGATGATGTCAATGAGTCTTGACGAAGAAAAATACAGTCATCACAAGACGAAGCTGTGAAGTTGAGATTGTCGAGGATGTTTTGCAGTTTTTGGTACCGGTGGAGGGGACTTTGTTTCAGCCAATGAAGGCTTTTGACGAGCTTGCAAACTCGCATAGTGCAATAATCATATCCCTCTGGCTGCTTCATGTAAATTGTTATGCCCCATTTGCCGTTGCAAAAAGCGTTGTTGACGTCAAGCTACATAATCTCCCAATCATTCACTGCTGCGAGGGACAGCATCATTCGCGCTCTAGTGTAGTGGCTCAGTGGAGTGTAGGTGTCAAAGAGGTCCTTCCCGGGTAAGTGCGTGAAGTCTTTTGCAACAAGAAGAGATTTGAACTTGTGGAGGCTGCTGTCTACTTTGGTCTTCACACAAAAGACCCACTTTACTCTGACAGTCCGCTGCCCTGTAGGAAGTTCGACGAGTTCCCACGTTCCTTGGGTGATGAGAGTGTTACATTCAGCGTCAACTGCGTGCCTCCAACTTGTTGGATGAGGGCCGGACAGGGCTTTAGTGATGTTGGAAGGTTCCGGAGGTAGGTCGTTTGCCATTGTCAGAGCGGCAAGCCTGTTGGTAAGAAAATACGCGTGAAAAGTGTCTTCCTCTTGATGGATGGTGCAGGCCATAAGAGATGTTGTTGATGCTGTTTTTTCGATGTCTCTGAGTTGTTGTTGCAAGAGGTTCTAGAAGTACCCGAGCTCTGAATCGTGTTAAACGGTGGAGGATTCCCGGAGCCCCCTCCCATTGCTCCGATTCTTGGCCTCCTTGAGCAGAGGAACCTCTACTCATTGTTCTCCTTCATTAGGTTGTTTGTTGAGTACAAGGTGGTGGCTGTTATTGTGCATTGTGATGGCTTTTGTTGCCTCCACTTTCTTATCATGCGGCTGCTGCAGCTCTGTCTTGGTGAGTTCTTGCTTCTCCATCTCTGCCAAAAACTGCTATTCATGCTGGGCAGTTGTCTATGTCTTGTTGTCTGAGCTCCATGTCTTTTGTGGTGAAGCGTAGTCCCTTCATCATCAGTTTTCCCATGGAGATGAGGTTTGCAGAGATGCTAGGGACATCCATCACGTCAATAATGGTGACGTTGATGTTGTTGTGTGCACGAGCTTTGAGATCGCTGATGCCGTTGATAGGCAGTTCTGCCATATTCCCCACCATCACTGTAGAAATCTTTAGGTATGGTATGAGGTTGAGTAGGGTCTTGGCGTTGTAGGTGATGTGTTTGTTGCTCCCGCTATCCAAGTAGAAGATATCTGAATGTCGTAGAAGCTGCTTCTTTTCAGCTGCAGAAAGGTTTGCGTAACAGTAGAAGCCATACTTCTGTCTCACTTCATCTGCTGCCTCTTTGGTGTTGGTGGTATTGTCTTCCTCCTTGTGCTTCTCTAACTGTCGCTCGTCCTTGCTTATGACTTAGAGAGCTTGTTTTTGTTTGGTTGGTATCCCTTGTTGGTGCGGTACATGCCTTGATGGTTTGATGTCTTCTCTTTCTTGCTCATGTTGTCGTCGCATCCAGTAATCTTTCTCAAATTTTCCCTTTCTGTTGTAATATGTGCACGTGATTGCAGGATGTTGCCTAGAGTTGGGGGCCGGAGATGAGAGATGCAGCGTTTGCTAGGGGATTGATGATGACATCGTTCACTGGCTCGGGGTGGACAATGGTGAAAATGATGGTGATAAGCTTTTGGCGGAATAACACAGGAATTTTCCTGTGTGTTGTGAGGACATCCTGGAGCCACGGTGAGCAAGGTTGACGAGTGCTTGCTCATGGTTTTATTCCAGCTGCTTGCCACGTTGTTCCTGAAGTAACATCGTACAGACAAAGTTTTCGCTGAGAAGGTGAGACAGTGTGTAGCAAAGCATGCGCTTCACATCTCTCCGTTCGTCGCCAAGACCATTCATGATGTAGGATACAAAGAGGACTTCTGGAAGCGGTGAATATGTGACATTGAGCTGGTCGCGAATATTTTCCGCTGTTGATGTAGAGTTTGACATTGCAGTTGAACTGGCTCGTGTTGATGTGAGAGATTTCTGTAAGGAGGTGAGATTTCTGTGTGGAGTCGTTGGCCAAGTACTGCTGCTTGAGGTACTGCCATGCTGAGTAGGCAGGTTTGGTCGTGTCTTTGTACATGCAAAGAGCTTGTTGGATGCGTGGCACCATGCTTTTGAGGAAGACTGAGTATGCCATGAAGTTGTAGTAGTTGAACTGTTCGAGGAAATCTGGTGGGCTGTCGGGAGCTGGGGGTCTGCACTGCGCGTTGAAGAAGTGCCACAACTTGTGTGGATGAGTTTTTGCTTCAAAGTTAATGGCCCAGTGGGAGGAGTCTTCACTGTTGAACTTCTCTGTGCTGTTTCTTGTGCTTTCAAGGTGTTGGAGATTGCCGGTATGCTCACCAGGTCTGGAGAATAGGAAGCCGGAGGCAAGAGTTGTATTCCTCCAGCAGATGCAGACGGGCTGACTATTGCAGGCTGAGCTGCTACGTGATTGGCTGGTGCAGGATGAACTGCTTGAATGGTTTGGGGTTTGCTGCAACTACTGCTTGTGTGTACTGTTGCATCAAGTTATTGATGCAAGTATGAGTCTCTTCCTGTAGCTGAGAGACCATCTGTTGTGCTTGTTGCGTGGTTGCANTTCAAGGTGTTGGAGATTGCCGGTATGCTCACCAGGTCTGGAGAATAGGAAGCCGGAGGCAAGAGTTGTATTCCTCCAGCAGATGCAGACGGGCTGACTATTGCAGGCTGAGCTGCTACGTGATTGGCTGGTGCAGGATGAACTGCTGCAGGATGAACTGCTTGAATGGTTTGGGGTTTGCTGCAACTACTGCTTGTGTGTACTGTTGCATCAAGTTATTGATGCAAGTATGAGTCTCTTCCTGTAGCTGAGAGACCATCTGTTGTGCTTGTTGTGTGGTTGCAGTCAGGCTCTCTTCGGCTTGTTGACATTGTAGACTCTCATGCTGTCTGTGCATGTCTGCTTCTTGCATCTGACAATTGAACTTGTTCTGAAGTTGGGTTAGAGTGAGCCTCAAACTCTAGGTGGAGTAGTTCTATTTGCTCTGCATACTGTGTGGAGAGTGTAGACATTTCCGCCTGCTACTGCTCTTGACCATGTTGCATTCCTTGCATGAATGCCTGCTGTTGTAGGCGCTGAAATTCCTCCACTTCGTCCATGGTGCTTGCGTTCCTTCTGTCCGTTGCTGTTGGTCACAGGCCGTTACCCTGTTCTGATACCATGTGAAGAAAGCTAGAATATTGATGGATGAAAGCACACTTGGACACAAGATTGAGCACACAAGATTAGCTAGCATATTCTTATACACATACATCACATGAAGAAGTATGTAGAAGGATCCAAACCCACACAACTCACTCACGCTAAGTCTGGAAACCAGACATGTAGTAGTAGTAGGTGTTGGAACTGTACAAGCTGAGTAGCGCACCAAGTGCTGAAGACAGGACTTGGATGTAGCTTGAACCACAAGGCGTCCGCCCTGGATGCCTTCTCACTGAGGAACCTCAGTGACGATGTATGCTGTACATTGTACAAGGTCCAAGTGCTGGAGGCGGCACTTGGAGATCTGAAGAAGTTGGTTCCTGAAGAACGGCCGCTTGGGTTGAACAACTGAAGCCATACTGGACTGAGTGAACTGGTTCCCGTTAAGTAGGCCTGGAAGTCCTTCTCACATGAACCTTTTCCAAGAAGTTCTAGGGAGTTACATAACCACCTGGGTGGTTGCATAACCTCCCAAGCCAGTTGAAGGTTCACTTGGAATTTGTAGGGTCACATGGAAGTTGAAGGGGTCACTAGCAGCTGGAGGGTGACCTGGAAGTTGAAGATGTACTGGAAGATGAAGGATCAGTGGACAACTGAGAGATCGCCAGTGACAAGATATGAGCCCATTGACTTGGAGGAAAATTCCCTGAGTATTTTAGGACATCCAGAAGGAGTTTTAAGTAGAACCCGGCCACTGAAACTGGTATTTTTCAACAAAGACGTGCCTCAATATTCTCAAATCACCCCCAACATTTCGGCAGGGTTTCTTGTATCAGCCTCTCATGTTGCGTCATCACACACCTCAATCCAAGACCCCAAGGAAGCCCCATTCTTGTTTTTGCTTTTTGCATGTATATGCACTACTGTTCCGACACTAATCATCCAAAGACACTTTCTGATAATGATAAATTATCCAAATGTTTGAATACCTCAACTTGCCTCTTATTCTACAACTTCTACCTGTGAACCATTTGTGTTCCCCGGGGCGTAGCATGTGGAGCACAGCAGTGCTTGAGGGACAACCGAGGACTTTACTCTTATGTGACACAAGTATTTTGTAAATCTCCACCATCCAGGAGTTCACAGTAGCAGCAACAGGAGGAAGCAGCTACAGCAGCACCAATGGCAACACCGGCAAAAACATTGGCAATGGAGGCAGCAACAATCTTCTGATCTTTTTGTGCTACCGTAATCTGTAGAGAGTGATTAGGGGGGTTGCTGTTGGTGTGCTCTCATTTCTCTGGATGGTTGAAGGAACTACCAACAACACTCTCACTGACACCTCAATTCAGCATAATTCCTGGCAATGTAATACCAATTGGTTGACTCCTACCCAGCCATTGCCACAGATATTTGTTGTGTCACCCTTATTCCACCATCAGTGCCATCTTCACCATCACTCCCTTGGTCACCATCGCTGCCTTTGTCACCATCACTGCCTTCTTCATCATCACTGCCTTCGTCACCATAATTTCCTTTGTCTCCATCACTGCCTGTGTCACCATTATTGCCTTCATTACCATCAGTGCTGTCATCACCATACGTCCTTGTCACCATCACTTCCACCACTAGTGCTGTGCATCATCGCTACCAGCTTGCTTTTTATTTTCATGACTGGCACCAACCTGTGAGGGCCAGCTCATTCACGTTTCCCCTTGTCATTGCAGTTGCCGCTCTTCAACTGGCCTTCATTACGTAGGTGTTTTAACCATTGTCGTCTATTTCGTTGGCGTTGTCTTCACCACAGGCGTTCCAACCAGAGCTGCCGTAGCTGCTGCAATCCCTTGCTTGCACCGCTGTTGCTGTGGCTGTCATCATCATTTTTTTTCACTGTCGTACCGCTGCTGCCTTCTTTTTTGTCATTTTTATTGTGGTTTCCAACATGATTTTGAAGTTGTCTTCATCTTTTTTTGCCTTTGTTGTCGTTTTCATCGTTTTTATTGTTTTTGTCGTTGTCATCGTCAACTTCATTGTCGTCGTCATCACTTTCATCATCATCAACTCTGTCATCCTTGTTGTCTCCATCTTCATTGTTGTGGTTGCCATCATCATCCTCATAAAAATTTTCTTCGTTGCCGTCATTGTTTTTGTTGTCTTTGCCACCACTGGTTTTGTCGTCGGCGTCTTCATCATTGTCATTTTCATCGTGGTTTCTGTTGCCATTGCCATCACCGTCGCCATAACTGTCACCGTTGCAGTTGCTGCCACTGCCGTCATATTCGTCCTTGTTGTGGTGGACATCACCATCGCTGCCGCCTATGCTGCACTGCCACTGCTGCCGCTGCCATTGTCGTCTTTGTCATTTTTGCTCCTGCTGCCACCACCGTAGCCGCCGCCATTGGCCTTGTCATTTTTTTTCGTTGTCTGCCTCGTCGTCTTCATCATTATCATCATCATTTTCCTCATCGTTGTCCTCCTCCTTGCCATTGTTTTCATCTCATTGTTGCTGTCATTGTCATTGTCGTCGTCGATATCGTCATTGTCGTTATCGTCGTTGTCGTCGTCCTCGTCGTCGTCGTTGTCATCGTCGCCATCGTTGTCGTCGTCGTCTTTGTCTTCGTCGTCTTCGTCATCATTGTTGTCGTCATTGTCTTTGTCATCTCTGTCATCGTTGTCTTTGTAATTCTAATCTCCACTGCAATCATCTCAATATCCAAAGATGCCATCATTGTCTTCGTCTTCATCATCGCCGCCTCTGCCACATTCATCACCTCCGTTACCGTTGCTACTGCCACTGCTCCATAACTTCATCATTGTCACCGTCACTGTCGCCTTCATTCTCATTCTCGCCTTTGTTGTTCCCATCACTGGCATGTTGCTACTGTCTCATCCGCTGCCGCTGTAGCCACTGCTGCTGTGTTCTTCCTTATCTGGGTTCTCATCAACATCCTTATTGACGTTCTTGCCGGCCTTGTCACCTTCCTTGACATTACTGTTCTGGCTGTAAACATCTCAGGCGCCACCATTGCTGTTCCTGACGCCGTTTTAGCCACTGCTGCCACTGCCTTTGCCACCATTTTTGTCATTTCTGTTGTTGTTCCATTGTTGTCATTTCTGGTGCAGTGGCCGCCGCCATTGCTGTCTTCTCCATCCTTGCAGTTTTCTCTGTTCTAAATTCCGTCTACGTACTTATCATCCATGGTAACATCCCTCCTGCCCTTGCGTCTGCTATCTTTGCTGCTGACACTGCCCTAGTCTTTGTCTTTGTTGTTGTTACTGTCATCATTGCCGTTGTTGCCACAGCTGCCGCTGCCCCCGCCGGTGCAGCAGCAGCAACTGCAGGTACTACAGCCGTCACCCCCGCTGGCCCCACTGCCTCCACTGCTGCCCCTGCTGTCGCCACCGCTGCCGCCACTGCCGCCATTAACGCTGCTGTTGCTGCTGCCAATGCCACTTTCATCACTGTCGCCGCTGCCACAGTCATTGCCGCTGTCGTCATTGTCATTGGCAGTGGCGGTAACGGCAGCATCGGCGGCGGCGTAGGCGTCAGTGTCAGCACCGTCATCATTATCATTGACGTCATCATTGTCGTCGTATTTTTTGTGTTTTCCATTCAAATGTACAGAGCAGGCTTGCTTCTTTTAGGGGGAGAGAGGGGGGGGGGGGGGATGGGGGTCTTCCGCAGCCTGCCTGCAAGCCGATCTTCTTAGAATAAGCTTGTCGAGGGATTTGCTCCATGCCGTGGCTTGCAATCACACCAATCCTAAGAATGACAAGGCACAACTATTTCCTTATTTCCTCAAAACACCCATGTGTGGAACCCTTGAGGGTCATCAGCATGAGATTCTCTTTTCTCCCTCTATCCATGAGCTCTTTCATAATCTGCCTGCAACTTCTGAATCCCATGTGTAGAGCAAAAATGAGCTGAAAAGGTGCAATTCGTGTGGCTTGTGATGTGGAGGGGCGCTTGTAGATGGCAGGAATACGCCAGGCATTGAAGTTTAGCTGTTCTTGCGAACGTCTCTACCCTTGTCAGGTGGCGGAACTTTGGGAAACCTTCCGATGGCACAAAGCCAGCCTTTAAATCTTGGGCCATGAATGCATTATGAATATCGCAATTGCATCCTTTGCTTGGTGCAGAGGATGACATCCCAAGTTTCTTCCCAGAGGTCCGGGGTTCAAACTTGTATCAGCACGTTTCTGGGCAGAGTCCCAAGTGCCAGTTGGAACAGGACCTCGGTGGCCGCTGTTGGAGCGGACTTCACCGAGCTGGTCTCGCATCCAGCCGCTCGAGCCTGGCCCCCATTGAGCCAGCTGTGGCCCCTTGATGCTCTCTCGCCGTTGACGGCAAATGCGGCTCTGCACAGTGGTGCTATCCTCCAAAAAAATACATAAATGTACATGTAATAATGATAATAATAACAACAATAATAATACCAGAATTGCAGTGGACCACATTGGTGGCAACCGTTGCTGTCATCACAGCCGTAACTGCAACAGCTAGTGGTTCAGGCCATCAAGACGCAACTCACACAAAATCCTGTTTACAGGCCACTTGTGACCCGCAGTTCATTCCAAACATGCTACAAACTGACACTGTTCTAGCTTTTGGCATTGTCCAAAATGCAATCTGGTCGCACTGGCTTGAATTGGAGACTGCTGATCTGGAGTATAGCGGAATGAAAGTGAACGCCCTGTTCCGGCTTTGGGAACTCGTAACACTGATGTGACATCCAAGTTCCAAGAAAGGGTTCTTTTGGACCTCACTTCAGAAAAATTAGGACCAAAGTGCCGAGAGTTGCCATTCCCAATATGTAATGCTCAGACTCTACACTCCAAGACTGCAACCAGAACAATTGTGACAGTGAAGGATGCAACTGCGACCACAGTCATAGCGCCACAGGTCACGGCACCTTTAGCAACGGAACTGAGTCGTGATTGTATCACTTGCACCAGAAAACTACAAACGATGTTTGGGGACTCCAAGATCCACATGTGGGGGAACAGAAGATGTGTAGACTGCAATTACCATGACCACAGAAACTGCGACCAGCTTTTTTTCCCTGCTACTAAGATCTTCTATGGTGCATGCAGTCACTACAGGTATTCCCACAGACAAAGCTGTGGCGGAGAGAACTTCCACTGCAGAACTTGCAGCCGGAACTACAACCACTCACACAAAGATCACAATGATTTCCGATCAAAGAGTAGTAAAGGAGTGCGGCTGTCAAAACTGGAACAGTGAGAACTGCATTGTTGGATGGGACTGGAGCTGCGACTGATAGTGGCAACGAGAACAGGAATGGGGTCATGAACAGCCTCTGGGAATACTACTTCCATCTTCACATCAACTGTGACCGACTGTGTTTGCATAACATTTGCTCATTAATTTCCACTGTTACTGTAGTTGCTATTGCATGCATGGAATGATAAGGGGATGGGGGGGGGGG
>SZWC01013261.1:63500-75103 GCA_023375785.1 Penium margaritaceum | reverse complement strand
AAGTTGATTCCACATGGGCGGTGCCATCAACACTTTCCTCTGAGTGTACCAAAGGTGCACCAAGACGATGCACCCTCGCAGGGGGGTGATGTTATGGGAGCCGCCGGTCGAGGCGGTGATTACATCATCGTGCTGATTTCCATATGCATGTTTTGATGCTCCCATTGTATTATATGTGAAAAATTGTGTGAATACGACCCAAGAACCAGGTCATTTGGTGCAGGGACAAGAAAAACATGGCTGTGTAAAGGTAGAAGGCACACCTTTAGAAAACAAGAGACGTACTTGTTCGACCCCAATCACAGCCGAGCGACTTTCTTACCCACGACAGCCAAAGTGTCGTTGGATGGGTGCTTAGCCAATGAGACAAGGTTCATTGGGGTCCATGGGTACTTTGGGATGGTGGCTCGAGTTGCATTCACAGGAAAGGGCACTTTGGGTGGCCGTGACTCCCGCTGGCTGTGCTGCCAACGGCAGGCACATGTGGAGCACTCAAACGGCCATAATTCAGCTTTTTCTTGACGGGATGAGGTGTTCTTTGGTGCGTTAGAAAGCTCACAATGTGTAATACATTATGAATGTATTGTTTGTGTGATTGTACCTCAGTAGAGGGCTTTGGAACAACAAGGAGCTATCCGTTGGCTCACAGGGGTTGGTACACAAGCCTAGGGATTGTTGTAGGCATGCCATTCTTACCCAAAGACTTCGTGAATTTCTTTATACTGATCTATGAATTCTAAGGATTCATTCCTTGCCCAACTCTCCTTGTATTCCATGCATTATATCGCACACGTCCATTTGATCCTACAAGTCTTCCGCAACACACCTTGGTGCAAAGGCCGTCGGGAGAGACGTACGGCGAGAATCTCGGTCACTAGCAGCGGTCTTGTTGTTAGCAGAGGTTTGTGCAGCATCTCAAGAATTGGCCAGACACACTAAGGGGTTGATGGTTGGAAGGTTTATCCTAAGGGCTAGGCGCATGCCCATCGTGCAGGGTGCCCCTCGGTTCATAACGGTGTTAGGATTTACTTTCCAAGGATTCTCTCATTGAGGGGGAGGGTCTGTATCTTCTAATCTGGTGCCTTGCATACATCTCTTACAACCCAAGGGGAGTGTTGGTGTGTGCAATTTCAGCTATCTTAGTTTCATACAGTCTTTTGTAGCGAGTGCTTCCTAGTTTGTGCTAATGCTTATCTAGCAGTTACATTACTCCATCTGTGATACACATGGTGCATTGTAACTGCTAGCTGATGGTCCACCCATGCACGTTTGATAGATTTTTCTTGGTAGTCGAGACCCGGAAACTTGGTGGTTTGTGTCAATGCTCAGTGAGACCCCATGGTGATTTGTTGCATATTGTCTCTGACAAGTTGTGCACTCTCCTTGTGGTCGAGACCCGTGTACACGGTGGTTTGTACCGGTACCTCAGGAGGCCTAGCACTCATCGATTGAGTCTTTGTTGACCTTTTTTTAGACATATAACACAGACATACACTAGTTTCCATGTGATAGAGATCCAGACACTCTGTTGCATTTTCCGGCGTCTTGGGAGGCCTAAACATGCCTAGCTTGGCTAGCCGTTGATGCTAGTGTGTCACCGTAGAGTCTGGATGTGATTTGGGTATGTTGCATATTATATTGTCTGTCAACTCCCGGGCAAACGGTTGTTTATTCCAGTGCCTTGCAGGACCTCCATTGTGTAAATTCATGTTTTTTTTACATGTGCATTCCCTGTTCGTGCCTTTTGGCATGAATAGAATGACGGGACCTTGTGGGCTAGCCACCAGTCCCTAGTACATAAGCCCTCAGTAGGGCTCATTGTTCTCTCTCCTTGATTCTTAATTCATGTGTTCTAGGCTTGGCCAAATTTTGGCGCTGCCATTCTCTTACTCACCACCAGAGCTTGTGTGCTGTCTAGCATGGGCTTGCATGTTGACGTGGAGAGAGTGTCCATTCAGTAGACACACTAGCAAGCAAGCCGGTGCAAGAAACAAGAAGGGTAGGCTAGGGAGACGCACAAAGCTTCATAAGCTTCCATATCTTTGTGATGGAGAAAGAGATGACAACTGACAAGTACACAACATAAATTTCTGCCACTACGCATGATAGGTGATGCACGCGACAGTGTTGATTTGTCCAAAAACTGGCTCGAACCCAATGTTTTGGCCAAAACGCTGTGCATAGGAATCCAAAGGCAACACCGATGTTACTACTGGTCACATGCATAGGTCTGGCACCATTCGGTGGACACAAAAAACATGCAAATCGGGCTCAAGATCCAGACCACAGAGAAAATTCTAGCGGCTACATAAGAACTGTAACGTACGTGAACAGGCACCGGGAACGTCATAGCATCTATCTGGGAGCTGTTGGTGGTTGGGTTTGAGGGAGTGAGAGAACCCTCCTAGCGATGTTGTGTGTGAGAGATCATACTCTGATGAACACAACGTGATAAACAACATGTGCATTGGTGGAGAGACAGAAAACATATGCTTAGATTAATAGAAGTGAAGTGGCAAAACAAAGCAGACACGTGTGTAGGTANCTGCAAGCTCCAAGAAAATAGTGGAAGAGAACCTTACTGTCGCATGGCGGTACTGTATAGCAAGAAGACGCACTAGCAAGCAAGCGGGTGCAAGAAACAACAATTGTTAGGCTAGGGAGATGCGCAAAGTTTCATAACCTTCCATATCTTAATGACGGAGAGAAAGATGAAAACTGAAAAGCATACCAAAAAATGCCAACCGCTGCGCAGGGCAGGTGATGCACACGGCAATGTTGATGTGTCCTTAAACTGGCACAAAATCAATGTTTTGGGCATAACTCTGTGTACAGGCATCCAAATGAAATATTTTCTGAACTCAGAAATGCAAAATCTTGAGCCGGATGCCACTATTGGTCACACGTACAGGTAAGGCACAAAACAGTGGACACAAAAAATCAAAACATGCAAATCGAGCTCAAGAGCCAGTCCATCGAGAAAATTCTAGCAGCTACGAAAACTACAAAGCACCTCCGCAAGCATCTAGGACGTCATAGCAGCTGTCTGAGAGCTGGTGGTGGTCAGGATTTGAGGGAATGAGCGAATCCTCCTAGCGACTCTTTTTTTAGAGACACTGCGGTGAACACGTGAGAAGCAACGTATGAATTGGTGGAGAGGCAGGAAATGTATGCATTGATGAATAGAAGTAAAATAGAAAAACAGAGCATAAAAGGGTGTAGGTATATTGTCATCCCATGCGCGCAACAAAGCACACAACTATAATCAACCGATGGAAACTAGACTAACCAAACTCCAAGATCCAAAACAAAAACTGGAGAGAACCCAACAGTCATACGTTCTCCTTGGTTATCCGAATGACAAACCCAAAAAACCACCAGAAGCAAAAATAAAAACTCTATGTAACTTCATGACAAAAGAGCAAGGATAGTGCAAATTAGAAGATAGACCTTGGAAGGTGGTTGTTTTACTCAAGGCTGCACGAAAATCAGACTGCTCATAACCCATACAGAGGTATGGGCTGTGAGTTGTTTTATTGTCATATAGTCTTCAGTAGCGAGAGCTTTTGGTTTGTACTCATGGTTCTCTAGCAGCTACATTACTCTTTCAATTACACGTATTGTGTATTCTCACTGCCTAGGTCATCCTTGCATGTACGATGGAGTTTTTAGAGTGGTCTAGACCCCGGCATTTGGTGGTATGTGCCATTACTTCAGGAGACCCCATGATGATCTGCCGCATATCGTCTCTGACAGGTTGTGCACTCTCCCTGTTGTCGAGACCCGGGTACACAAAGTACCCGGTTACTACCCGGGTGGTTTGTGCCCGTGCTTGGGGAGACCCAGTACAGACTGACCGCACCTTTGTTGTCTCATTTTCAGACATATGTAGTTTTCATGTGGCCAAGACCCGGAGGTCCGGTTACATGTTCCGGCATCTCGGGAGGCCTGAACTTGCCTAGCTTGAGTTGTCTGCGATGATAGTATGCCACCGCAGATTCTGGATGTGTTTTTGGTGTCTTGTATATTTTCTTGTCAATTGTGATCAAGACACACAGTTATCTGTTGTGGTGCATCAGGAGACATCTAATGTGTTGCTTCATGTTCTGTGACATGTGTATTCCCCGTTCGTGCCTTTTGGCATGATAACAGGGTTTGGTGGGCTAGCCGCCAATCCCAAGTACATAAGCTCCCGGTAGGGCTTATCGTAATCTCTTCCATGTTTATGAATCTACGTGTTCCAGACTTGGCCAAATTCTTGTGCTGCCATTCTCTTGCTCACCACCCGAGCTCGTGTGCTGTTTAGCATGGGCCTGTATGCCCTAGATCAACATTAGCATGGTGTAAGAGCACAGGGGAGGGCGTGTGAGCGGTAAAGCAGTAGTACAAGTCCAAGACATAGTTATGAGGTGCCATGTGGCATCACAAAAGCTGTTGCTTTTGGGAGTATTGAGAGCAAAATTTTACATCATGGAGGGTTGCCTCCATCTGATACTCACGTTTGGTGGATAGCGAGGACACACCGGGTCTTGCCACAGCCATTGTGCGGGCGGAAGAAGCAGCAACACCTGAGGCAGCTGCTGCTGCCATGCAAAACAAATAAACAACAATCAACGGCTCCTAGCAAAGCTAAGTTTGTTACGGTTGACACTTGGCATGCTAAGCAAGTGGCAAGCATCAAGCAGCAAGCAATGAGCGTACAAGCAACACGGCAGCATGCAAGCAGTACACTAGCGTGATGTCGGCATGCAAACACTGTGAAAGCGTGCAACCAGCATGTAATTAGCATGAAGATGCAGCTGGAATGGCCTTGTTAGGGTGCATCTTTTAGCCTCTGCTAACCGTAGAGTTTGACATGGTGCCATGAGCAAAGCTAAGTTTGTTGTGATTGACATCAGGCACTCTAAGCAAGCAGCAAGTAGTAAGCGTGCAATTAGCACAGTAGCATGCACGTAGCACACCAGTGTATAGTCAAGATGCAAGCAGTGCAACAGCGTAAAACCAGCATGCAAGCAATGTTCACAAGTAGTTGCGGCGGCCATGTTAGGAAACTACTTGCAAACGTCAGCAACAAATGCAGTAGTGTACCAGCATGCAACCCTTATACAAGCAACACGCAGAAACAATAGCCATGGCCTTGATTGGTCTTTGGCCCTTGGTTCCAACGATGCGCACAATCCTGCTGGTTGCTGTTATCGACTAATGCAGCAATGAGCATGTGTAGTGCATTGGCATATGAATGCAGTTGCATTGCACAGCAGTAGGGGTGTCGTACTGAGCTCCTTTCATCAATCTGTCACCAACATGTGCCAGTATAGCATCAACTCTACAATTGTTGCTACTCCAACTGCAGATTTCAATGAAGCTTCCTTAAAATCCCACTGATGTCTTATGCCAATGGGTCAGCTATCCTCTCCCATCAATGTCCTAGCTTCTTTCCTGGCATCTAGTGGCCAATGGTTAGCACCTCACATGGAGGCTTTTGACAAGACACCACCGAAGCATTTACAACGGTGCGATTCTCCCACGCCATCACGATGGTGGCTAGCATCTAGCTGTTGTCAGATTTGAGCCAAGCATCCCAAAAAAAGGCAGATGGGAAAAGGGCATAGTCCCCTTTCTACCCAATCTGCGAGGGGGTTAGTGACATCCTACCTTGCACTTAAAAAATAGCACCTCCCCACCCGGCGGTATGAAAAGTAAAACCAGACTGCCCGCTCGCTTCACCATGCTTGATCAGAGCCATGCGCCACTGATTGAGCAAAGCAAGGTGGAATATGTCAACACCCTTGCAATTCTCACTCCCACACGAGAATCACAATCGAGCAAAAATGCCTTTTAGTTTAGACACAGTAAACATGCAATCTAGCCCCTTCACCTCTAGTAAATCTGATTTCTTCTATCCATTCCCGTCACTAAGACATGTTTTCACGTGCAACCCTCGGATTGCTAAACTATTTTTCACGCTCGTCGCTCTTCCCTCACCCATTGAAGACCACTTTCACCTTCAATATCGATTCGTTAAGACATGATGGTGCTCTGGCCGAGGCCACGTTTTGGCTCTTCTTTCACACATGCGGTTTTGACACCGCCTAGAGAAACTGTTATTCACTCTCTCCCTCTTTATCTCCGACCCTCCAACATACTAAGGTCACAACCAAGACCATCACTACGTAGCCTCCTCAGCTATGTAGTTCTGTGTTTCTACACAATCGCAAGACATCCTCTCATCCTCTCGTATGGCATCCTCTTGCTCCCATCACCAGTTATCTGCGGGCACAGTGATCCTACCTATGGCACCACGACCTCATGGTGGTTCTGGGCAGTCAATCCTGTTGTCAGATTCTACACCACAAGGAGAGAGCTTTCCCTTTGCCCAAGCGTGTCATCAATGTCAATGCGCCGGATAGAAACAGTCTAGAAAACGGGTCCCGACATGGGAGGCCGCCAACCGCTCTTGGTATTTCGTCCAAGATAACATATCATCCTCAAACAAGGGATTCCAAACTTTAGATTCGTTTGGTTTGCAGCCTCATGAAGCTTGCATGTTGGTCTTTAGTATCTACCTTTGGTTCGACACTCTGTGAGGAGTCTCAAAGGCAAGAACTGTAAATGGATGCATGCAAGGTACAGGCTTTTATACTTGCAGAGTTTTGCTAAAGCTTCTGCTTGTAGTGGCTCCACTGGAGCCAACCTCAACCTACAGTCCTACTTGGCGCGTCCTTAGACCGCCAAGTGTCATCCTCAAGGCAGGCTCTAGTAAGCTTCCTAGAAGCTTCCTGTCCCAGTTTNNNNTGCATGTCCACCACGTTCTTCATGACCAGGTCACGTGAGTTGTGGTAACGTATGTCGATGTGCTTCGTTCGCCGGGAGATGATCTCGTCTTCAGCCATGGAGATGGCGCTCATGTTGTCCACATGTACGACCGTAGCATCCTTCTGTGGCACTGTCATTTCGCCAAGGAGGCTGTGCAACTACTGAGTCTCTTTGCACAACTCAGACAGAGCAACATACTCTGCCTCAACTGTGGACATAGAAACACAATACTACTTCCTGCTGGCCCATGAGATGGCAACGCCATTCAAGATGCACACGTATCCAGAGGTGGATTTCCTGTCGTCAAGGTTTCCTCCCTAGTCAACATCGGTGTAGCACTTCAGGCAAAGGGGTTCCGTTCCTTCTTGGCCTCCAAGGATGAGGCCCATGTAACGTGTCCTTTGCAAGTAGCACAAGATGCGCTTGACGATCTGGCAATGTTGTGGCCCAGGGTTGGCCATGAATCTGCTCACTTGTCCCACAACATAGCATATGTCCAGACGAGTCCCTACCATGGCGTACATGATGCTACCCACGGCGGACTAGTAGGGGATGTCTTGCATCTCCCTTTGTTCTGCTTCGTTGCTTGGTGACAAAAAGGCCTTCAGCTTCGTATCGGTCGTCATTGAGGTGTTGACAGGTTTGCAGTCTTCCATGTGGTAGCGCTTTAGTACCTCACCGATGTATTTGGTTTGGTTGAGTTTGATGGTGCCTGCTCCTCGGTTGCGAGGATGGCGATCCCAAGGTAGTACTTGAGAGGACCCATGTCCTTCATCTTGAACCTTTTGCTCAGGTCAGACTTCAGCTCATCCAGCTCGACCAAAGACGAGCAGATTATTAGATCATCCACGTACAGCGCAACCAGCATCAGGCCTCTCCCATCATCGCGCACGTACACGCTCAGGTCATTTTGGCAATGCGCGTAGGAGAGACCGGTCATGAAACTGGGGCCTATTTCAGCCCGTAGAGCGCTTTCACCAACTTGCACACCTTGCCCTTGGGAGCTTCGACTCCTTCGGGCACCTCCATCAGCACTTCCTTTTCAAGCTTCCCATAAAGAAACATTATCCTGACGTCCATGTGGTGTATCTCAAGGTTCTTTGCGGCTGCAATGCCAAGGAGAGAGCAAATGGAGGCGAAGGTCACGACGGGCGCGAACGTCTCATCGTACTCGGAGCCCGAGCGTTGAGAGAACCCCTTAGCCACTACCCTTGCCTTGAACTTGTCGATGCTGACGTCTTGCTTCTTCTTCAATCGGAGGACCCACTTGGATCCCACCACGTGGGCCTTGTTGGGTCTATCCACCAGTACCCACGTGGCGTTCTCAACAATGGACGCGAGCTCGTTGTCCACTACCTCCTTCCATTTTGTCGCATCTAGGCCATTCATTGCCTCCGCCACTATGGATGGATCTCCCAGAGCCTTGCACGACTAGCTAAGGCCGGTCCAATCATCCTCACACTGCAAAGGTGCTTTCTTTGGTCGCAAACTGCACCGGGGTACTGGTGCGGCTCCTTGCTTTGGTGCTAGTGCTTCCATAGGTGGTGGTTTGTCGTTGTCGTCGTCGTTGTCAGACTCCAAGTCAGACTCGGAAGCTCCGGACGCCTCGGCATCTGCGTCCATTTCTGATGATGCGTCATTCTCCGCAGCTACTCTCCCATTCCCACCACCTGCTGGCAAAGCGAGCCAGTTTTTGGGTGCTTGGTCTCCGGACTCAAGCAACACAATCCACTCTCCCGCTTTGGGAGCGAGGATCGGGTCCAGCAGCTCTTCCTTTCCAAGGGTGCGTTTGTCAAACACGACGTCGCGACTCCTCACGAGCTTGCCTGCTGCATGGTCCCAAAGCCGATAGGCTTTGTGTGATGTGTCATACCCAACCATGACGCACTTCCTGGAACTTGCATCCAGCTTGCCTCCACCTTCTCCCGACTGGATTTTCACCCATGCAGTTGACCCAAACACCTTCAGATGAGATGCGTTAGGTTTCTTTCCCGACCATGCTTCCTGTGGGGTCTTTAGCTGCTTTTCCTGCTCCTTTCCACGATTGCACAAGGCGGATGCTGGTGTGAGGTTCAAGAGGTAGCAAGCCATTGTTGCTACTTCAGCCCAAAAGCGAGGTGGGAGCTTGGCGTCGAAGAGCATGCTTTGCACCATGCCGAGTAGGGACTGGTTCATCCTCTCGGCAACGCCATTGCTTTGCGGGTTGTAAGGGGTGGTTTGCTTGTGGCGGATACCATGATGCTTGAGCCAAGGCTTGCATGCCTCGTACTCACCCCCGTTGTCACATCAGGGCGTCTTCATTTTCTTGGACGTTTGCCGCTCCACCATGCTGACGAACACGAGGAGCTTCTCCTTGACCTCTCCCTTTGTTTTGAGGAAGTAGATCCACAACTTGCGACTGTGGTCGTCGATGAAGGTCAGGAAGTTCCCTCGTTAGACTGTGTGCGGAAGGGTTCACACACGTCACTATGTATCAGTTCCAAGACATGCTCTGCTCGTTGACCTCCTCTCCGAAACGGCTTCTTCTTTGCCTTCGCTTGGAGACATGGTTCACACAATGTACACCCTTTGCCATGCTTCATGGTGCACCCTTCCATTCCGCGGTCTACCTCTTGCTCCTGCATCTTCTGTAGCGTGCTGTTGGCCACGTGGCCAAATCGCCGGTGCCACAGCTCAGCATCAGTTTCCTTGGTTGATGTGGCGGCCGCAATGGTCGCCAGTGGTGCATCCTTTGGCTCTGGTGCCACTGTCTTTGTGGCACATGCAAGTCCCTCATCCGACGC
This sequence comes from Penium margaritaceum, assembly GCA_023375785.1. Taxonomy (NCBI): domain Eukaryota; kingdom Viridiplantae; phylum Streptophyta; class Zygnematophyceae; order Desmidiales; family Peniaceae; genus Penium; species Penium margaritaceum. Next base: position 65,504 of record SZWC01013261.1, on the reverse strand, counting down.
GTTGGTGACTTTTGTTTGAAGCACATAGAGGCCTTCAACTCTTGGAACTTGAAGCATGAGGTCGTCTTTGGTGTACAAAATCTGGATGTCCTCGTTTTTTAGGGCCACCGCTTCCTTGTTGGTGAACACCACAGTCATGTTGTCGGTGATTTGTGAGACGGACAGCAAGTTGGCTACAAAGGAGGGCATGTACACCACCTTTTAAAGGTTGACCGCCTTCTCTGCACCGTTCACATTGAATGTGATCACCTTGTCCCCTTCGCCCATGGCTTGAACGACGCCGCCGTTTGCATACTTGATGCGCATGACACATTCAGCCATGGAGACAAATCCACCCTTCTCTTTTGATGAGTGGTGGTTGGTGTCTGAGTCAAGGGCAAATGCCCCGGGCCTAAGGATCGCTGCCCCCTTCATGGACAGCCCCCTAGCCATTATGTTGGTGAGCTCCGTCTTCTCCTTCCCACCTTTGTTCCCGCCTTCTTTCTTGGGACTACGGCAGTCCCTAGCCCAGTGCCCAACCTTGCCACAGTTGTGACAGTTGACGGGCTTCTTGGAACTCTTCCCGCCACTGTTGCCTTTCCCTCCACCGCCACCGCTTTCACTGTTGCCTTGACTGGAGCGAGAGCTTGCATCTTGACCACCGAAGTGAGAGGCATATGCTGAGATGTTTGCCTCACTGCCACTGCGTCGCATGGACTCGTTGCGGACGTGTTCGGCCACAGCCTCATATGTAAGATCCGCCACCTTACAACCGCCAAATGCAGTGATCAAGGACCCCCAGCTTTCTGGCAGTGCCATTAGAAGGATCATGGCACGCATGTTGGAGTCGAGCTTCCATTCCATTTGCTCGACCTCTTGCGGCACGTTGTCGAACGACTGCAAAAATGCGGGTATCAATTCTCCTTCGCTCACCCTCTTCGATATCAACTGTTGGAAGATGAAGAGTCCATTTGCTAGGGCATTCAATTGATGCACGCGTGAGAGCTTTGCGTAGGCCTTGGCAGCCAACGTGCATCCTGTGATGTGGGAGTGTTGAGTCTCGTTGATGGACGTCACAAGTATGGCGAGAGCCATGTTGTTCTTCATCGTCCATGCCGCAAGGTCAGCCGCATGCGTCGTCACTGTCACATTGGCGGGTGCTGTCTCGGTCCCTTTTAGGATGTTGAGGTAGTCACGCACGTTCATGACAATCTCAAACTGCCATTTCCATAAGGGAAATCCTGTCCCCCTCAATTTGGACATACCCGCCTGAAAGGCGGGCATGAGTCGGATCCGCCATTTCCTACGGTTTCTCGTCTTCTCTGCTTCGCTGCTACTGTGCTTTGTTGAGGCCGATGAGGCTGATGAGGCTGCTGACTGCGACCGTTGTCAAAGGTGCGGTTGGTTCCGTTGCATACCCCTCCCGGTGATGATCGCCTAAGGCGATGGTGCCGTCGTGAGAGAACGGAACCGGGGTCGTACCACCTTCTAAAAAGGGGTAGAGTTTAATCCCATTGGGGATCAAGGGTCTTGTCCAACATGGACAGAGCTGTTCCTTGTCCCCTAGTCCGCCACGTGCGCGCACCCTACTTGAAGAAGCCGATGGAGCTGATGGAGCAGATTGGAGCCGTCTGATCTTCGTGTACCTGTTATACCTGTGCACCGTACAAGACCATGCGCTAGTCGGTCTTGGAAGCGTGCTTTAGAACCAGAAGTGTGGGCCCATAACCCTTTGTCAATGCGCCGGATGGCAACGGTCTAGAAAACGGGTCCCGACATGGGAGGCCGCCAACCGCTCTTGGTATTGCAACCAAGATAACATATCACCCTTGAACAAGGGATCCACACTTTAGGTTCGTTTGGTTTGCAACCTCACGAAGTCTGCATGTTGGTCTTTAGTTTCTACCTTTGGTTCGACACTCTGTGAGGAGTCTCAAAGGCAAGAACTGTAAATGGATGCATGCAAGGTACATGCTTTTGTACTTGCAAAGCTTTTCTAAAGCTTCTGCTTGTAGTGGCTCCACT
>SZWC01013261.1:18225-42453 GCA_023375785.1 Penium margaritaceum | reverse complement strand
ATGTATATGTATATGTAAATGTAAATGTATATGTATATGTATATGTATATGTATATGTATATGTATCTGTAAATTTATGTGTATGTGTATATGTTTATGTGTATGTATATGTATATTTATATGTCAATGCATACATATATGTAGTTTTTCACATATTCTTCTACAAATACCTATAAAAGTATAAATACATATATTCATATTGTTTATTAAGATGTATTAAGGAACAATGTGTTACAACGTTTCTGGAGAATGTATATCCTTGAACCATAAACTTCAAGAATTGTAAGTTACAATTGAATCATCAGAGAATCCATTTATGAATGAATTTTGATTTAAACTTATCATTTCAAATATGTTTTTTACTTTAATTCGTAATGGAAAGTTGTGTATGTTGTTTCCTGAAATAATTTTGTTTTAAAGTATATAACTGAATTGAAATCGTGTGGAATTGTTATTCATGGAAGTTATATAGAAATCTTGATTGTCGAGTTTAGTTATCGTATTATCGGACTAATCAAACCAAAATCTCCCCTTTTTTGTTGACCGATCGCTTTTGTGGTAGTTGGCGGACTGTCTCACGTGTGACCTCCTCCTTTTCCCCTCCCTCGCGGTTTTTTCTGTCTCCTGGTGCCGAATCGTTCAATGTCCTGTGTCCTTTTCTCTGTTTGCTTCGTTCAGTACATTTTCTCTCACAAAGACATGAATGGGGTTCGCTATTCCTTAGTCGCTCACGCTGGTATCGCGTCCCAAACACCGAAATTAAGTAACCCCATCCATGTTGCGATCATTAAACCACCCCGTTGTCTTCTAGTCGCTGTTAGCCAACCCCATGTATGTCTTCGCTGCAGAATCCACGGCGCCCATTGCTCCACTTGCGGTCCCCAACGCTCACCTCATGTCACCACCGCTCTAAGCGCATGCCTCGAGACACACCCCTGCCGCTCGCCTGCCATTGAATTTCGATCGTCATTCGCACGTGGACATTGACTGCAGCAACGACAGGCAAAAGCACCTGTGCTTGCGCATAATCAACAATAAATGACGGGTCGTAAGTAGAGAATGTGCATGGAATAAAATGAGAAAAATACAGAAATACATAACAACAGCCTGACTGCATCCCGTTACATTCAAGGAAAGTTAACTTGACTGATGAGGCTCAAACTAAGCACATACAGTGTTCAATATGGCAGATGCGGATGCAACCCTATACCCACAAAAATCCCTATGAAAGTAACATATCCACGGGAATCAAAATAATCATCCCATATCCAGGAGTTCATTGTTGAATCACACCCAACAACCATAGAAAATGAACAATACTCATGTTACCTCTTCATTATTCTCAAATAACTTCAACTCAAATTCACCAGATCCATCCCATGTTACAATTTAATACCCGACTCTCCAACCACCCTAAGTATTCAATCCTTAACTCTTAAATTCATCCAAGGGTGGGAGATCAAATCCTTTAAGGCCCCTTGCTTGTTTGAAATGGAAAACGATGTGGACAATCGGCCACTCATTTCGAAATCTTACAAAACTAATTGTCCAAAAATGAACAACTTGGCATGTGTCTACATGAGTGGCAAGGCACGGTTACATCCAATTGCTCAGAAGACAAGAGATCATTTGAACATGATAATCGTATGCATGGAACACCAGTGTCATCACACGTAAAAGGTGAAATGTGTGGTCACAATTACAACAATGATTCTCCCCTAAAATGCGTATTCTTACATGTTCAAATGTGATAGAAACTAAAAATTTTAAGAACATGGGTGGCATTGGTGTACAATGTCAGAGTGATGATGTCATATTTTGTGTGGAATTGTGAAAACACCACCACTTAAGGGATTTGTGAATTCTATACAAGGGCTTTGTGTTCAGTTTGTGTTTTCCATACAAATCGCCCCATGCATTTCCCAGAAGAAATTCCAGGACTCCAAACACGTTTGAAACTAAGGTCTAACAAAAATTTTAAATTACCAATGTTTTTTTTGTGTATTTAAGGAGAGATGCACAAAAGAAAGGATTTTCTCTTCATAAAACAAAGCTAACCCCTTAAAACTTTCAGGTTTTTTAACAACAAACTATATTCAAGGATCTAAGGTTTAGTATTTTTTGCACTCACAATAGAGGTGTGTCACATGTGGGAGGGTTGTGTTGCACATAGTTGATGTGGAAGCAAAAACCCTTTGGTCATGTGGCCGCCTTAACCATAAAACACGTTGTCATGTTTTAGGTTGTTTACATTTAGAAGGAAAGGTTTTTTTTGGTCCATTCTATACGATGATTGAGTACAAAAACGTAAAAGATGCATTGTTTATTCATGAAAAACTACAAAAAAACACATGTTACACATCACAATAACATTTTGGATTCCAAAAGCCCTATGGTAATGCATTTGCTTTTACCTTATCAATCAAATTTGAAAACACTCAGATTGGTAAGGTAAACCCCTCACGAGGAGCGTGTTTTGAGGAGGGGAATGGCTATTATCACCTCAGCAGAGGACGCCCTCTCATTTGGAGGTGTTCTCCATTGACTTCAGAGCCACGCCAAATGGTTTGCATGGCAAGGGAAGAAGGACAAAAAAGCCCATTTAAGGCGGAATGGTGAACCCCTCCTTGGATGGAGCTAAACTATTTGGCGATGCCTAATATGGAAGGCGTGGAATGGACTATTAGTTGCCATTGGAGCTGTTCCTAGAAGAGGACCCAATGGGAGGTTTTTTCACCCCGACCATGTATAAAAACAAAAAACAACCTATGAAAGATGTCTTTGTAGAGATTCAAAATCAAAGAGAGGTCATCTAAGTTGAATCAAAACGTCACAATGTTAACAAAACACCTGTTTTCAAATGCATATTGTTCTTAAAGGTACTCAGACATATAGGATGAAATTTGATGGCAATGGTAAAAGGCAAAATTTCCTATAATGGGCAACATAATCATCACAACATTAATTAAAGGTGGATTAGAAAAGTAAAGAAACTCCACATGCATTGGTGTATATGTGTTATTGAAGAGAATACAATTGTTTTTGGTATAAAATGTTTTAGAAAATGTGTAAGGTTGGCTTCAACATCATTGTCAGAATATTTCATGTTTTCTTCGAGCTATGAAGTATGTTGTGTCACTTTACTTCCCCCTAAGATGATGAGATGCCAAGAATTGAGTTTTAAGTAGTTGGCATCGATTGAGATTACAAGAGAAAAGGCAATATAGGCCTTGCAAGTAGAGGTAGGGTAGGTCATAGGAAGCATTGATGGCAAGAGGGAGCAAGATGGGTGAAGCTTCAATGACTTGGTTAGGTGAAATGGGGAAATGATTTTTTTTAATCTTTAATAGCATAAAAAAAAACAGAAACTAGAAATGGGTAGGAATATAACACAGGCTGAAAGGGTGGAAAGATGGATGTTCTAGTAAAGAATGTAACAAGTACACATGAGATACACTTTGAAGGGATGTGTTCAATTCACTTCACAAAGTGTGAATAATTGTTCTTCATTAAGCTGGATGGAATGAATTTCGCTTCTCCATATGGAATAACAAAAAAAAGCTTAAATAAGTGACTTCTTTCCACCATTCAAAAATGATTTTGGTGTTGCATAATGTCAGTGAATACCTCAATGGTTGATTGCAATGATAAATCACCTAATTATTTGATTTGAAGGTTGTTGATTGAAAAATTAAAGCTTAATTAAGATGTTTAACGTATTTGATTGGTGAGAAGTGATGAAGATGAGGCTTTTCAAAGCTTTCGTAATTTTCAATGAGGACATTCTTTGTATCACATTCGAAGAAATCCTCGGACAACTAGGCTAAAACTACAGTGCTTGAGGGTCTCCAAACCTCAAGCCATCTCGTCTCATTGCCCATAGTTGAAGATGACCCCACTCAATCCACGTGGCTCCTTCGACTTGTCGGCATGGTAATGCCATGCTACACTCCCACTATTAGGAGCGAGAGCTGCCTTGGCATCTCCAGTAACCAGAACGTGGGGTTTGAGACTTGGAGCACCACTATAACAGATTCCATGGAATCCTAGGCCCTGTAGGCCAAAACGGTAGTGCTTAAGAGTCTTTGACTCTCAAAGCATCCCGTCTCATCACCCTACGTCCCAAGTGACCCGCTCAAGCTATGTGGCTCATTTGAGTAGTTGGTGTGTCTGTGGCATGCTACATTCTCATGCATTAAGGTTGGTGTGTAATTTAAGTCAAGGCTATCATTAAAAGAACCTTTTCAGAGGAGAATCTTACATTTCATTATGAGGAGTATTGATGTTCTTCTGACATCACCCTATCAGATAATGATGGTTCATGCAATTTTTATATTTGTTCATCCTGAAGAAAGACCACTTGAGAACATGTTTGTACACATGTTTCCCCACCCTTAGAGTCCTCTTCTTTTGGGGAGTATCTTTGTTTTTACAAGACACAACATGTGTTTTGTGATTTTGGTGGAATGCCATCATCGGCTCTTTGTGTCAACTAATAAGGCACCATACAATGACCTTAGTTTACATGAATCTCCTCATGTACATAATTCCTTACTTGTTGCTATCGTTATATCTTATGCTACATTAAGATGCATTACAGCGTCGGCACTGCATGCTACTATTGCATTGGGTTTGTAGAAGCTGACGAGGAGTCAACTTGTCATGTGCTTTGAGGCTCATGTAGATCTCTATCTCTTATTGAAAACACGTCCACCTTAGTTGCTCTGTTTCACCATCAACATTCACCTGAGTTGGTTGTCTTCTCTTTCATGGAGCATGAGAATTTCGATTGGGATGCGGAGTTGCTCTCTACTTTTTTGGTCAACTTCTGGATGTTTCGCAAGGCGTCCAGCCCTGTGACCACTAGTGTCAACACTTTTCCTTCAAGTAGGCATTGCCATTGCAACTACAACTTACTAATGCAGGGCTGTTGATGGCTTGGTTCCGTGAACACCACCCAACATTCACATGTTGTTACAAGATGGCTACTTTCCTTGGCCCTCTTTCTTCCTGGCTTGCAACTCGAAAAGGAATACATGGAGTGATGCCAAACCTTGTGACATCATCACATAGGTGTTTGAAAAGTATTGCAGCTTCTCGTCAACTACTGCTTGTGGCGCTTCAAAGCTTTGTGGTACAGCGACATGCTTTGCTTGTTGTAATGGTGCCATTATGGATGCTTGAAGGGAGACTACGAGGGTGTGTACGTTTCCTCCATGATAAGATGAAGCTGACTTTGTCTAGAAAGGACAGACAAATACCAACATATCATGAGGAGGACTGAGTTGTGGCACTCATCTACATGCCTTGATGAACTTTCTTTAAGTGCAAGGCCTCATTTTGTTGCTAGATCTACGCTACCTTTCCTTCAAGTTCAGCTAGCTTAATAACAAGCAGATAATAAGTATGGCCCTTGTATGGGTAAATGTACTACTTCTTGCCCAATTACTAAAGTTGCTCCCTGCTTTCATGCTTGAATGCTTGCTCCCTTGCTATCTCATGCTAACCTGTATCAAGCAGTGGTGGTGTGAGTTCCACATTTGGCACCTTTTTTGTAACGTGCTTGGTTGAACCATGAAAAGCTTTATCATCTCTAATGATGCGGATTTTATCGGCATTGGTATGAGAGATAGTGGCATGAACAAAGACACATGTGTGAAAAACACTACTGTAGTTGATGATAATGGTAGTTGTGTAAGTTGATGCTAATGCTCATGATGTATCCTTTGTCGTACTTGGGACAACTACTGCTCATGTTGTGGATGGTTAGCTTGAAAGCTCGTGTGCTCCTCTTCGGCTGGTGAGAGCGCAAGACACTTGTCTGTCAACTTTTACTAGAAGACATTGTTTGCATGCACGTTGTCTTGACGTGCATTTCCTCCTTTACTAGTGCTTCATCTCTCCTTGCACGTCATCCTTGGTTTAAGCACAAGCGTGGCGTTGAGAGACCATTCAACTTTTGAGAGTTCATGTATAGGATCTACACATTAAGATTGCTCAAAACATCCAAAAAAATTCATTATTTGCATAGTTGCCACGTCACACGCTCACCATACCACTAATGAGTGATGACAGATATCATCATCCTTGGAAGCTTGAGCTGAAACTATTGCCTCTTGGTGACGACATGGATATGTTGCTCTCATTGCATGATGAGCATGCCTAGACGTCCTTTGGCACATATACCATGTTTGGTTGTAGGAGTCTGTAGTGAAAACGTCATCGCATATTCTAATGCAGCAAAGGTGTCTTGTTGTTGTCGAGGATCTCTTTGCACTATAAGCAAACTTTGTTCTTCAGTGTGCAGAAGCGCAAGAATTGGATTGAACTTTCAATCAAAGAATACTATAAAGTACAAGTATGATATAGGGAAGTAACATTGAAACATAGCTTAACTCAATGCTTCGACACAGTCGTCTCCATCCAAGGGCAAAACACCTCGCTAGGTCTTCACGGTTGTCTTTGCAAGGGTCAAAGCATGATCACCGTACTTTCGGGTGAAATATTATCTAGGTCGTCACGCCAGCCTCCTCTCCATGCGAATAGCCACTACCAAATGTATAAGGTCATCATAGGACTTAAAAATTCTATAGACAAGCTTGCTGAGTGTTGCTAGGCATACTTAGTTGATAGAGGGGAACTTTAGCAAGAAAGACAAATTTTAGAACCTCCAAACCAGGCTGACAAAGCATTGCTAAACACACTTGGTCGACAAAGTGAGACTCGCACATTGTCTGGCTGCTTAGATAGAAGTAGCCTTCTAAAGCAGAGTTGAGGTTAGACACAAACTTTGGGCTCTCAAAACTAGACCGAACTTGTAGCCCATAGATGGACAATGTCAAGTAATACAGCTCAAGCGAGGCAGCTTGAGTTTTGCAAGTAGTCTTGCCACTAGAGTGAGATAGTTATGCTTTTCAGGTCGTCTGTGGCATTAGCTTGCCCAGACTGGCAGACTACTGCCAAACTTATAGTGGTCTCGGGAGAAGAGCAATTGTAAAGTCTTGGTTTGAGGTGTTGTCTGGTGAAGACGGACTACTTGTCTTGGTTACTAGAGTTACTACAAGAGTTGCATGTGAAGTTGTTGAATCAACTGGATTGATTAAGTGTAGTGCGCTCTTATGAGGTTGAGATAATCGACCCAAAATCGTGCACTCGTAGATCAGTGCACGATTTTAAGCTGAAAGTCCAACTTCGGGGAGCAAAATTGGACTTCACCCAGCTGTACGACATTGCAGGCGGAGCTTTGCTAGTGAATTCATCAAACTGTCGCAAATCCCTTGAGCGAGGGGTTTGGGATTGTTTGAGGGGGGCTTGTGGGTAGGTTTGGATGGGGGGTCCGATGCTCCCCCTACGATGAAAGGGAATTTGCTAGGCCCCGCTACCGTGGGGCCCAACAGATGCTTACGCAAAAACAAAACCCTAAACCCCAGAAGGTAATTCAAGGATGGGTTTCTACGACTTTTCGGCTTCAAACAAGGGGTTGAACGCGGATTTGTGTGGTGGGAAAAAATTAAAAGGGCTTTTCTGCTGGATTGCGATGGAGTGACGACCACTTTTTTTTGCGTCAGAGATGCAAATTCCCTCGTACAATGTAGGGTTTTGTGTTTTGCATGGGCTTTGCTCGTGCAAAACACAGAAAACCCTAAATTGTACGAGGGGGTTTGCATGTTTGATGCATAAAAAAAGGGGTCGTCACTCCATCACGACCTCGAGATTGAGTGTCGACCACCGTTCTAACATCGACGTAGCCGATGTCAGAATGATCGGACTTTGCCCTCGATTTCGACGAAAAAGGTTTTGTCACTGAAATCGAGGGTGAAGTCAAAAGGAAACTTCCAACGCGGCATTTTTTGCCGATATAATCGAACTCGAGTGCATGAATTTAGGTCGATTAACCCTAAATGGCTTTTACATTAAGACCTTGGCAAGTTGACTAGTTAGTCCATGCCTAGATGAAGCTTGCGTTACTAGGTTGTAGCTTCGTCTTGAAGGAATCTTCTTGATCCAAGGCATGTAGCTTCCTTGTCAATGAAACTTGTTGAAGCTTAGGAACTTGGTAGTGGTCCCAATCACTATGTGGCGCATGTTGCCGTTCACGCATGGTAGCCCTCAGTATTTGCTTTGCATGATGCTCCTAAGTCATGCATGTTGTGTCTAATGCAGTTCCTAAGTCATGCATGTGGTTGTTGATGCAATACTGGACGCAGTTATTGCTCACTCAAACAATTTGGAGTTTTGATAATGCACACGTGACATGAGTTGTTAATTAATACATATGTGTAAGGGAATCGGTTTATGAGTAGTTATTGTGGTAACATCAAGAGGATGGAGACTATGCAACACCCCCTTGAATGATGACAATGTTCTATGTCCTTAAGTTGTGTTTCACCCTTGGCTGAACATAAACATAAATGGTTAAGAGCATGACATTTCCAACACCCGTAAAAAAAAACATGGTGGTTTTTGCTGCCAAATATCATTGTTAGGGATGCAATTATGTTAACCACTCTCAATGCGTTTGCCTTGTGAAAACACTTCTCCATGTTTGATGTTGGGGCAATGTTATACTAAAAAATAGCTGAAGAATCTCCATAGTTTTCAATTGTTCTACTCTTTTACGAAGCTATGAAATTTATTTATAGAAGTTATTTGATTGTTTCCTTGATAATTACTACAATTTCAATTATTTAGTGTTTTTTTTTTCTTTTCTTGTACATAACCTTGATGTATGATGCCCTAATGGAACTATTATGATAATGCCTCAATGTTCTTCGTTAGTATTCTTTTGTTTCTTCACGATGATTGTTATGTTGCTTATGGTACAAGTTGGCTTCTTTTACCATGCTTCTTGGTGTTATATTTTTCACTTTAGTTCAAAATACGGTTGTGTTGTAGTGTTGATGTGCTTGTACATGACTTTTCATAGAATTGGGTGTGGTGTTAGGATTGTTCACCACAACCGATTCTCTAGTGTCAGTGTTGTTGCCACATTGGCCTCATGATAGTGGAGGGACTATTACAAGTATGGGTAGTCTCTTGTATTAGTCTGATTTGATATGAAGGACTGGAAGAATGTGATGGGTCCTCTTAAGATTGCCACTACATGTTGTTTACAATGTTCCTTGTGTTATTCTTTCTTCACTTTGCATGCAAGCAAGGGATTCCTTAATGATTTTATACCATATTTACATACATGGAGTCTTCCTTTCTTTGTTGTCTTTATCTTTAGAACAACGATTTTTTAGTTGTACCAGTAGCAGAGGAAGTAGGTGCAAGAAAATCAAGGGTTCCGTGAGGAGTTATGTGTATAACTCTTAAGAGTTTAAGTTGAAGACATGATAGAACGGAAGAAGAAAGATCACAAAATTGTTGTTGTTAGGCTAGTGGAACACACATGGCCCAAACCTAGAAGCAACCTAAGTTTTGCTCCGCAGCTCTCGCTTTATATGGCGACTAAGTTGTGGTAATGGTTTTTTTGCGCCCAAAAGGAATCATCTAGAACACCGAAGAATCCTCAAGTGTTGATGCTTACTTTCAAGTCACTTCTAGAAATTGTCAAAACACATTCTCAATGTCCATTCATGTTTTGAGACTATGGACGAGGTTACATTAAATGACATTAACAAACGTTGCAAATCCAAGAATATTATCATGAAGCCCCGGGATGAACCAACAAGGAATGTCTTAAACCAACAAATCAAGATACAACGTCAAGTCATGCGAACAACCCAAATCCCGAATGAAAAATACTTGAAGAGCCCCACTCTTGTGAAAAGTAACAACCCTCGTTTGCACCTATGAACCACCTCACTTTTGCCTACCATAACAATTAGTATTAGAGCGCATCAGTCCGGGTTAGGAACAAGACAAGTTTTTGCATCAACGTGAGACTGACACGTGTTTTCATGTGCATCTCCACAAATGACAAGTTAGCATACATTGCGGTGATGTCGACACATGCAACAAGTTCACCCCATGATAGCAGGAATAACAGACAAAGAAATTGGGAATGACCAAACGCACCCCACAGAAGACCTTTTGTCTTTAGGCGAGGTATGTTTTGATGAAGGTTGGCACCTCAAGTGGTGCAACGTATCTTGAGCTTTATATGCCTCATGTACAAGTCCCACCTGCACCACTGACCAGTACAACTACATTGGTTAAACATGATAAAAGTGTAGAGCTGAGTGGCCGGTTGGTTAAGAATAAAGGGTTTCAAACAAATATAGCAATATGCTATTAAAAGTTGTGTCTTAAATGCGGGAGAAGCAATACTCCTTGATCAAATTCACATCCGAGGGGTTCACTTTGTCGAGGGCTTCGTAAATTGTTTGATCTAGCAAATTCCTAAGTATCGACACTTAAGAATTTCATTACGAGCTTGGAGGTGTATTTTACTGCTGTTGTGGTTCACTCTGGCTGAAAGATGGTAAACCTAACGACATTAAGGTGGAGGGCCGATATCTTAGCCATCCTACAGTTTGAAATAGCAAGAGGCGTTCATTGAAGAACAATCTCATCGTCATACTGTCGCTCGAGTTAGTTCACCCGACTTCAAAATCATCAACTACTCCCCCATCCAACTGATGCAAGTTCTTTAAGGCACTTGACGCTTCCTTTGGCAAGATAAATGGGAAAAAATGTTTATTACGGGCCACAATGGCTCAATTAACTTGCTTGAATGGCAGAACAATCACTTTGTTTTTGCAAAGTTATCACCGATTGCCACCTCATAAAGGATGAACTTTGTTTTCACTACAACAGCAGCCTTAACTATGATGTCCATAGAGCACTTGGGTCTTATAATTTGGCGCAAATCATCACAGCCATTTATTGTAGCAAGTATGCTTATTTCAATTCGAAGGTCTTCAATCCTACGACTGGGATAAAAAAAGTAAATTGCATCAAATTAGTGGGCATTAGTTGTAAAACTTGGGAAACGTGACCCCGATGGAGCGGACACCATTGAGCAAAAAGGCGATCAACGCTCTTGCGGGAAGATCAAGTACATTGCGAGGCAAAAGTAGATTGTCGTGAAGTAGATGAATGGAAAATAAGAGGAGAAGTGTCGTAGAATGGCCAAGGATAGGAGAAGACTGCAAAACTCCCACCCACACAAAAAGTTAGCGTCAAACGATCGCCGCACGTATGGCTACTATCACCTAATACGGGGTTTCATGAGAAACAAATGCTTGAGGAGGGATGCAAAGATGTCCAACCGGTGATTCTCTTGAGAGTGCAAGTGAGGCATTACAAAAGTTAAAAAACCTTGTTTGCATTACTTGAAGGAGGAACATCTCATAGTTTTGTATTTGATCAATTGGTGAAAAACATGGGTTTGAAGCTTGAACATGGAGACTTTAAAGGAAAAATCATTGATTGACAACTTACTAGTCGATTGAAGTACCCTTTACAATACTAGAACGTGGGTTTGCGTGACGTAAACATCTTGAAGTCCTGCCCAAGAGAAACTACAAGGTGGTCCTCGAGCAATGTTTTATGCACCAGTAGAATGTTGGGTTTTGCAATGGTGGCACATGCGAGAACGACCATTGCCTTACCGCAAAGCCTATCCTACAGCAAGGGGGTCCTTGATGCTGTAGGATCTTTTTGTGTCCAGCAAACTTAGCGGAAGTCAAAATGTGGAATAGACTCTTGTTGAAAGTACAAAGTACAACTACAAGATTTGTCCAACGAATAGCAACTAAAGAGAGCTTAGCTCCATGCTCAGACGTATCTCCTGGCTCCAAACGAAGGCGCACCGCCTCGTTAAGCCATCACGGCCGTCCACGCAAGGGTCTTGGCACAGCTATCATCTCTAGTGGTGAAAAGCTTTCAAGACGTCAAGGCCACTTCCTTGCCAGGCTAGCAGCACCCGCTAGGCTTACTAAGTCGTCGAAGGATTTTGCTTAGTCTTGGCACGGTGTAGCGGGAGGGCTGGTTCGGCCCTCCCTCCTCGCTGATGCGAGGGGTGGTTACGCACCACCCCTCGCGTCAGCGAGGGCTGGCCGGCGGCCAGCTCGCTGCCGGCCCGCTGGACGGCCGGCGGCCGGCCAAGCGACCGGCCGACCACCGGCCGGCCAGCCGCCAGCCTTCGATCGCGGCCTCAGCCGGATCGGCGGCTGGGAGGCCACGAGGGCCTCGAGGGCGAGGCCTTGTGGCCTTGTGCCCTCGTCCCCCCTCGCCCTCCTTGCAAAACAAGCAAGAGAGGACGAGGGATAGGGGGAGCGAGGGGGAGGTTGAAGTAGCTGGCGCAAAATCGTTGGCGTGCCTCGCACACGACGATTTCGCGCCAGAACGACAAAAAGAAACTCGAAGTTCGTTTATGACGAACTTCGACGTAAAACAAACGGAATAACTCGTGCAAACACATGAGTTCAAGGTAAAAACCCCCGCTTTGGGTCCCAAAACCAGGGGTTTGGTTAAAAACGGAAATGGGCCTCCAGAGACGCGAAATATTCGAGTCTCCCTGCTCTGGGTCGTTGATGACGATTACCCCTCAGTCTTGCGAAGGGGGTAAACCCCTGACGCGGACTGAGAACGCCATTCTGCGAACACCGACGACGACTTCAGAGCAGGAGCCGGAGACACGGCCCGTTATAGTGGTTCTCAGAGTGAGACGACCCTCGCGACCAAGGGTTCGACGGAAACGGCGGCTACGACATAGATAAAACGCCGCCGGCAGCTGCAAGCAGCAGCAAAAACGCCAGAACAGACTACGGCATCCACAATTCACGGATTGAAGCGCCGATAGCTACATTAGAGAGCTTGAAAAAAGCTCTACTTTGTGGAGACACTTTCTTCCAGCATCTCCACACTTCCAGGGGGCTAGGAGGATTTTTGTGGGGCGGGTTGGGGAGTTCTCACCTCTAAAACCACAAAATCCTCCTCATTTTCTAGGCTCCTTACGACCTCCTTCATCCAAAAAATTGGGACAGCGTCCCTCCCCAAGCTTAGGGGCTCTCACGACCTGAGAGCACCCTAAAAAGAAGGAGGGTGACAACTTGGGGACTTTTGGCGGCTCCCCCAACGCCGCCGGCTCAAGGAGGACGCCGCCAAGGGGCGCAATACGCGCAAAGAAGACTCAAGAGGAGGCCAAGGAAGACAAGAAGACAACAAGACAAGAAGACAAGTAGTGTTTTTTTCTAGACCTTGTACTTACTTATCTTCTTCTTCTTTGTCTTAGTTTTGTGAGCGGTACTCACAAGTCTTGTTTCTTCCTTGTATTTTGATTTTCTGTTTTCCTAGATCCTAGTTGCTACCAAGTGCCGTGAGTCACGGCCTAAGAGGACTAGCTTCTAAATCCACGACCTTGTGCGGACGTGGCGGCCTAGGAAAATAGGTATTTCAATTGAAATTGCCTCAGCGATCGTGAGAGCAACGTCTAAGGAGGGGATTCCTCCTCGTTGTGGGGTGATCCTCACAACAACTTTCGCGTGCTAGTTGCACGAGCGACGGGATGGCAAGTGCCAGACCGTCTAAGACCAACAAGGGCAAGGTGGTGACGGCGTCACCACGAGCCCTCGGCGGACTCCAAGTGTTGGGAGCCGCCGCCGCGAGCACGGTTGCCAACCCAAAGGCAATCGTGCCGCCAAGGGCAACCATTCCGCCTAAGGCAACCGACGCCAACCTCGGCGACACCGAGAAGCGTGCGGAGGCCGCAAAGGTGCTCGACGAGCACATCGACGCGCACATGGGCGACCCCCATGCGACGGACGACGCGATGGAGGAGGATCTTCCGGAGGAGGACCCCATCAAAGAGCAGGACGTCGACGATGGCGAAGGCGACGAGGATCGCGACCATCGCAATCGTCGTGCGACAAACTCGAGCCGATTGCTTGAGAAGGGCAAGACGCTCGTCGCATCGCCTCAAGCTGTCGACGGCAGCGAGACTGCCAAAAGCAGCAAGGGCGTTGAAAGCAGCCACACGGGAAGTTCTCGCCAGAACGAGCCGGACGACGTTGCCGCAAGGGCAATTCGCGATGACCGTCGTAGGCTCGCAGAGTTTGCTGCCGAGGCCGCAGGCCGACTCAAGATCACCACCGGTGGTGGAGATACAGCACGACTCGGAGGAATGGAGGCGGACCCTCCTTCCTACGATGCGGCTGTAATGGGGCAAGGCAGCGCCCACTCGTGCGTCGTCGCCGACGACAGTCTCCTCCGAAAGGTGGGGCTCCTTGGAGGCGTGTACGCGAACCGTACCCTCTTGCAGTGGGTAAGGGTGCAAGGACAACGTGAGGCCCTGGAGGCCATCGCTGATGCTCTGACGACATCAGAGCTCAAGTACGCGTTCGCCAACTTGCTGGCCCACATCGGGCAGAGCATCACGGACCTTGACCGTGATCGCCAGCTGCAGCGCCTCGCCGCCCATGAGGCAAGCCGCCGATGGAACGACCTCGACAAGGCATTGTAGAGCGTGACCCAGGTGCGGATGCAGCAGCAAGTGTAGCGTGCCGCAGCTGCGGAGGCCACTGCCGGCGGCAGCGACGACTTGCCTACCTCGACGACTTCGGGGTCGGTCATGAACACGTCCTTCCTCCACAGTGTGGAGATCTTCCGGAAGGGCGTGAAGCTGACCGACTGGCTGAATCGCATGGAGCGCATCCTACGTGTGCACAAGGCGCCACTCAGTCAGTAGGGCGACCTTGCCACGACGCGGCTTGAAGACAAACTCTTCAAGTACGTGATCAAGGAGTGGACTGCGCTGCAGCCGCACCTCGAGTGGCAGCCCATGCCGTGGGAGGCTTTCTGCGCGATCATGCGCAAGAAGTGCACCCAACGCGAGGAGGCGCAACGCGCCTTCCAAAAGATCAAGGACTTCAGGCAGCTGGGCAGCTCGCTCGAATCCTACTTGAGCGAGTTCACCGCACTCGTGGAGGAAGCCGAAAGCTTCACCGAGGGCGATGGGACTCAGACGGTCAAGTACCTAGAGTGCATGCTACTAGAGTACTTGCGTGATGGTCTCGCCAGCAAGAAGCTGAAGCACAAGACCACCACGACAGCCACTGGCCAAGCTTGGACAAGCTGGAGGGCGTTGCGCGACTACATGAGCAAAGTGTATTCGGCAAACCCGAAAGACTACTCTGATGCACGGCCGAACGCGCGTGCACATCAGGGGCGCGACATGCGCGTGGACGCTATAGGGGCTGGTGGGTCAGCTGGACAGCGGGGCGGGGCAAAGGGCAAGCAGCCTACAAACCCTCCGGCCAAGAAGGCTGGTGGATACAAGGGTCCCAACAACAAGCGCAGCCGCGAGAATGACGAGTTGCAGGCGGCGCGTGAGCGTCGCAACGCAGCCTTGCGCGAAGGGCTCTGCCACAACTGCATGCAGCCGGGCCACTTTAGGGCTCAGTGCCCTGAGGCTGCCTGTGGTGGACAAGAGGCTACGGCGCTAGCTGCAACAGCAGCACCTCGTGGGGATGGTGCAACAGGAGGCCGTGGACAAGGCCGTGGACAGGGTCGCGGTCGCGGCAATGGGCCCGGCCGTGGTAACGGACAGGGCCGTGGGGCGGGTTTTCCCCACCCGTGAGTGAGGTCAGTGGGGACCACTCAGGGGTAAAACTGGATCACGAGTGTGAGTTCATGTTTTCAGACGAGGATGTTAAACAATTTGAGTTTTTGACGAGTTCAAATTTCTCTGTTGTTTTCTCCCCTCTCATTGAACCTCATTCTGCACTTGCTGATCGACATTGCCCACTTAATCTTGTATCACCAGACGAGATGTATGACCGAACCTGCTTAGTGGTGGCAACACCAACTACTATGCAAGAGTTGTGTAACGCGGTGATTGAAACGAACGCCCTCAAAGCGATGAGTTGAATCACATTCGTAGTACCTTTAGTCGACGATTTCGACCAAGTGAAATTTAAAGACTGGAAGGTGCTGGCCGAGTTCACACGTACCCACAAGATGTGGACTCGAGTGGGTGAATCATGGGAGTTGCGACGCCCGTCGTACAGATTCCGTGTTTATCACAAACTCGGCTTACCATCGTCGAGTTTGTTCACTCGGAAGAGTGGAGGCAACATGACGATGCAGTTCAAAGGACACCTAGCTGGTGCTCCCGTGAACGTACTGGCTGACACTGGAGGGGACGACTCTTTTGTTAGCCTTGGCTTTACCCAACAGGTTGGCCTGAAGTACGAACCATCGGATGGCGCAGTTGTTGTCGGTGACAACCGTACGGTACCCGTGATCGGTACTTGTAAAGCAAAAATTTGTATTCAAGGGTACACACAGAGTGTCACGTTGAAGGTACTCAACCTTCTTGACCCGTTTGACGTGGTGCTAGGCGATCCCTGGCTTCGTGACAACAAGGCTCTAATGTGCTTTGAATCAAAGTGTTTGATCCTCCGGAAAGGACAACGCCGCTTTACGTTGATTCCGAGTACGGAATTATCACCGACCCGACTCAAAGTCCATGCCAGCTTATCTGCAATGCAGGTCAAGAGACGTATTCGACAAGGTTGTCGATACTTGTTGGCTCAGCTGTAAAAAGTGGAGGGCAGCGTGACGGAAGACACGCCACCAGAGATCAGATCTCTATTGGCGGAGTTCTCGGATGTATTCCAAGACCCAGCGGCTGGGCTTCCACCAGAAAGACACATGGGCCACACGATTTCGCTGCAACCGGAGGCGACTCCTCCATTCAGACCCATGTACCGCCTTAGTCCAGCAGAAAGGTGAGAGGCCGAATGCCAAATCAAAGAGTACCTTGCAAAAGGATGGATCGTGCCAAGTAGCTCGCCGTACGGTGTGCCGATCCTTTTTGTGAACAAAAAGGATGGTGGTTTACGCATGTGCGTAGATTATCGAGCGTTGAACAAGCTGACGGTGAAAAATCGATTCCCCTTACCGCGAATTGAGGACCTTTTTTACCAAATCCAAGGCGCAAAAGCATTTTCGTCCTTGGATTTGTCTCAAGGGTACCATCAAATCCGCATCACGGAAGATGATGTGCCCAAAACCGCGTTTCGAACGCACATGGGACACTATGAGTTCTGAGTGTTATGCTTCGGGCTTACAAATGCCCCGGCAACCTTCCAAGGAGAAATGAACCTAACGTTTGTCGAGCGACTCGGACAGTTTGTCTTGGTTTACCTGGATGATATCCTCGTTTTCTCCAAATCAATGGAAGAGCACATAGAACATCTGTGTGAAGTTCTCACAATCCTTTCGGGAATTGAAGTTCTATGCGAAAGTGAGCAAGTGCAAGTTTGCACAAGATGAGCTCGAGTACCTTGGACACATCGTCAGCAAGGACGGCATCTGTGTCGACCCACGAAAAGTCCAAGCCGTTGTGGACTGGCCACGCCCCGAAAATGTTCGGCAGATTCGGTCTTTCCTCGGCGTTGCAAACTACTTTCGACGGTTTATGCAAGGGTATTCGACCTTGGTAGCACCCCTAACCAGGCTCACGCGAAAAGATGTGCGTTGGGAATGGACATCTCATTGCGAGAACGCTTTTCTCAAAGTCAAAGAGCTTCTCTCCACGGCGCCCGTTCTAGCTCTTCCGGGTCCATCGCAACCGTGGGAGGTTCGATGTGATGCGTCGGTAGTAGGACTTGGAGCCGTCCTCATGCAGAATGGTCACCCAGTTGCGTATGAGAGCCAAAAGCTCATACCCGCGGAAACGCAGTACACGACTGGGGATCAAGAGCTCCTTGCGGTAGTACATGCTTTCAAAATGTGGCGTTGCTACTTGGAGGGTGCTGAAGGGAGTGTGACGGTCGTGACCGACCATAATCCATCGGTGTTTTTCCAAACGCAATTGAACCTGTCAAGACGACAGGTGCGTTGGAGCAAATACCTGAGTCGATTCTCATTCACATGGGAATATTGGCCAGGACGCATCAATGTGGCCGATCCACTAAGCCAACAGCTTGTGGAAATTAAACCAACCATTGAGATCAGTGGGTGTTTTATGGCCATTACAACAGCAACCGCACAACCACCAGATCCCCCTGCACCTCTGCGTCAACCACCACGAGAGATTATCCATTACAACGGTTTTGTAAACAGGATCCTAATGGGATACTGTGTGGATTCTTGGTTTCAAGACTCTCGAAATCTGGACAAGTACGGCTTGGTGGAGGCCGCGGGAATCTTCTGGCACGGAGAACAAGTTGTTGTGCCAATCTCGGGAGACCTTCGAGCAAAGGTTATCTCCCAGTTCCACGACCCGCCGGTCGCAGGTCACGTGGGACCCCGAAAGACCGGACAGGCACTCTTGGACCATTATTGGTGGCCAGGGTGGAGTGTCGATGTCCGTAAGTATTGCATGACATGCGACCCATGTCTCCGAAATAAGGCTAGTAACAAGAAGCCTGCTGGACTCCTCCAACAGCTTCCCATTCCTGGGACTCCATGGGAGTGCGTCAGCATGGACTTCATTACTGGTCTTCCGGACACGGCCCGTGGCCATGATGCAATACTAGTGGTTGTGGATCTTTTGACGAAGATAACATACTTCATTCCTACAACCACTGACATGAACGCAGAGGAGACCGCTCATCTCTCCTTTGAGGGTGTCCTAAAGTACCGCGGCTCGCCGTTGCGCATTATCTCCGATCGAGATCGAAAATTTGCTAGTAAGTTCTGGCAAAAGATGCACAAGTACTTCGGCAGCGAGTCGTAAATGTCGACAGCGTTTCACCCTCAAACAGATGGACAAACAGAGCGCATGAATCGCACTCTGGAGCAGATGCTCCGCATGTACGTGGACCCTGCCATGCAAGATTGGGACGAATTCCTAGCACCGGCAGAGTTTGCGGTGAACAACTCGGTGAACGAGTCCACACAGTTCACACCGTTCGTGTTGAACAGTTGTCGGCATCCACTGGTACCCTCTTCATTGGTGAAGAGTGGGAGTACAGGAGGGCAGGTCCCTTCTGCTCAAGCCTTTGCCGAGCGCATCGACTCCTCGTTACAGGAGGCGAAGGGTCACCTTCAAGCAGCTCGGCAGCGACAAAAGGCATATGCCGACAAAGGTCGCCAGGAGGTGTCGTTTGACATCGGTGACAAAGTGCTGCTTAGCACTAAAAACCTTCGGTTGAAGTCGCCAGGGGCAAGAAAACTTCTACCGAAGTGGATTGGGCCATTTCCCATTGTGGCACGTATCGGGCCAGTGGCATACCGATTGCTACTCCCGCCGAGTATGAAGATACATGACGTGTTTCATGTGAGCCTGCTGGTTCCATACACGGCAGAAGGAACCGTTCAGCCACCGCCAGCAGTCCTGGCTGCCGACGGCTAATACGAGGTCCTTCGCCTACTCCAGCACCGAGAGCGTACTCTTCGGTCGCGCGTTGTCAGGGAGTACCTTGTCCATTGGGCCGGTTGTGGACCTGAACATAATTCATGGGAGCCCGAATCTTGGTTGCTCACAGGGGTGGTCAACGAGTACTGGAGCGAGCTTGCAGCTCGCACAGATCGACGCGTGGCAGGAGGTACCACCTGAACACGGGAAAAGTGAACAACATTCCCACAGGGCAGCATTCATGGACAGCGACCATAGGAGGTTGGGGACGCCCAACATGGTTGTCGCGCAGACGCTCCAGCCTAAAGAGGGGAGGCTGCTAGCCATGCTGACCTACAAGCTGCAGCTTAGGTCTACGTACCATGCACGTGTTCATGTTTAGCTGGTGATTGAAATTATTAGTTTTCTTTCACAATGTTGATGACTCACTGACTGACAATCCTACTTGTTGTTCATGAACCGGGACGGTTCATAATAAGTGGGGAGGAATGTAGCGGGAGGGCTGGTTCAGCCCTCCCTCCTCGCTGATGCGAGGGGTGGTTGCGCACCACCCCTCGCGTCAGCGAGGGCTGGCCGGCGGCCAGCAGTTCGCTGGCCGTCGGCCAGCTTGCTGCCGGCCGGCTGGACGGCCGGCGGCCGGCCAAGCGACCGGCCGGCCACCGGCCGGCCAGCCGCCAGCCGCCGATCGCGGTCTCAGCCGGATCGGCGGCTGGGAGGCCACGAGGGCCTCGAGGGCGAGGCCTCGTGGCCTCGTAACCTTGTCCTTCCTCGCCCTCCTTGCAAAACAAGCAAGAGAGGATGAGGGATAGGGGGAGCGAGGGGGAGGTTGAAGTAGCTGGCGCAAAATCGCCGGCGTGCCTCGCACGCGATGATTTTGCACTAGAACGACAAAAAGAAACTCGAAGTTTGTTTATGACGAACTTCGACGTAAAACAAACGGATTAACTCGTGCGAACACACTAGTTCGAGGTAAAAACCCCCGGTTTGGGTCCCAAAACCAAGGGTTTGGTTAAAAACGGAAATGGGCCTCCGGAGACTCGAAAAATTTGAGTCTCCCTGCTCTGGGTCGTTGATGACGATTGCCCCTCAGTCTTGCGAAGGGGGTAAACCCCTGACGCGGATTGAGAACGCCATTCTACGAGCTCTGACGACGACTTCAGAGCAAGAGCCAGAGACACGGCCCGTTACACACGGCCAGTAAGTAGTGGTAGACATTCTACTAGCAAACATGTCATCCTCATCCTAGGTTTGCAGGTAGAGCCAGGCTTACAGGGGCCTTGGAGGGATCTCCAGCATGAACCTTCACCCATGCTGGCAGGCAGAGCCAGGCTTATAGGGGCCTTGGAGGGAACTCTAGTAGTGTCTTCCATGCAAGCTTGCATGCAGAGCCAGGCTTGCAAGGGCCTTGGAGGGATCTCCGGTAGTTCCTTGGACAAAGGTACTTTGATGCTAAGGCATAGGTTCTTGCAATTGATATTGTGTAGCCATTGAAGCCTAGCTACTGAAGATCATCCTTTCAAGATGATGTATTAAAGATGACATATTGAAGATGGTTGAGTATGCCATGTCTGCCGCCTTTTATACTTGCGACCCTCGCAAGTTGACTGCCTTGGTGATGGTCGTAGAAGCTTCCTTTGGTGCACAGTGAAGTTTCATTGTAATTGTGGTTCTTACACAATAACTCACCACGTGGCATTGTAGATGTAATCCATCACCATGTCTTCGATCCTCAAATTCTTTTTCTTCCCGTGGATCAGTAAAAGCCATTAATCATTGTAGTTGGAATGTTTGCATCTCAACGGTCCTTTTAGATGAAGATGAACAGTTGATATCTAGAACTTTGGCTTGAAGAAACGTCCATCGTAGGGAAGCTTCCTCTTCTTGGAAGATTCCTCTCCACCTTGGTTGACCATTGGCTTAACCCTGACCCATAGGCAAGCTTCCTTTTGAAGAAAGCTTCATTATGTTCTATGGTGCAACTTCCCCATAAGCTGCTTTGGGCAGAGGCTTTGTCCCTGCTCTGTTGATGCTACTACATGATCACATGTGATCCGTAGATTTTTGTCACCGTGAAACTTTCACAAGAGTTCTCCACGTAGGTTGTCCACATTGTGATGAGAGAGACACGCTGAGTTGTGCCTTCGAATGATCAGTGCAAGGTGATCCCCAATTGACACCCTCACACTGCTCTGTGCGTTTTGTCTAGTCAGGTGTGGTTCCACTTGACCATCAAGCCTATGCATTATTGCACAAGTTTTAGCTCCATGAGGCATGCGCTATCCTCATTCACATGCTTCAGTACGAAGCTCTTTTCACACTGTTCAAGGGATTAGTTACCGAAGAAAATCTGGGTCTTTGAAGCAGGAACTTCTCAATGGAGCCGCACAAGGTGAATTCATGGTGAAAATCTCTAAGTTCTTATTAAAGCCTCAAATTGTAGTTTCGTTTGCATTATGCTAAAGTAGAGGATCAGCGCTTTTATGGCTCAAACCAACATAGCATACGCAAGTCAATTGGAGTAGCATCGATGTGTATATTGAACGCGTTGGGATAATGATTATTGACCTCTTGTCCAACAGCCAAAATCTAGCCAACGTACAACATGCGAAAATAAGGCAACAAAAAGTGAAACAATAACTACACATGCAATCAAAACAACGTAACGGGCACCAATTATGCTGATCTTTCTTGACGTGGCTTAAAGATTTGTAAGGAGAGGGGCCTTCGCATAATTGGTAGATGTTGTTTTGAACATTATAAGCTATGAATCATTCATTGAAGCTAATGCATCAGCCTCATTGGCCTCATCATCCTTATCGGCATCAAAGTCATCAAACATATAAGAGGAGTTTGTGCCGCTAGTTAAAGAATGAAAGAGGTGTTTTTTGACAAAATACTGAGTGAAATCCCTTTCAAAGGCAATATTGACTCCCAAATTGAGCTCAAACTTGACCAACCATCCAAGAAACCTACCGTATGTGTGATTAGAAACTCATGAAGCTCAAGCATCAGTTAGGGAAGTTGCGGACTGAAGAGTTCATCTGACCATATGTTTCTCCATATGCCAAACTAGGACATTTCTTGAAAAAGAAAACTGGCAAAAAGTGGGTGTGTGTAAACTACCGGACATTAAGCAACATCACAATCAACAACCCCTAACCTCCTCCTTGAGCGGACAGGCTCTTTCACAAACTACGTGGAGCAAGAATTTTGACCAAAATTGATCTACTTAGTAGCTACCACCAAATGTGCATCGTTAAAGAAGTTGTTGTAAAACCAGCTTTTTGAAAGTGTTATAGGCACTTAAAGTTCAAGGTTATGCCACTTTAACTCAAAAAGCACTACAAAGCCCATGGCAACAATATGACCTCATTGTTTTCTCACACCTTAACGACTTCATTGTGGTATAGTTTGATGACATCCTTGTCTATTGCTGAACCAAAGTGGATTATTGACGAGATCTTCCAAAAGTGCTTCAAAACCTGGAATGGGAGAAGTTCTATAAGAAATTTTTAAAAGTGTGACTTTAGTCAAAGCTCGATCGAGTTTCTCGGCAACATCATCAACAGTGGATGGATGTTTATGTTTTCAAAAAAGATAAACACGGTAGTGGACTAGGCAGCCCAAACTAAAGTATGTGACATACAAGTTTTTCTTGAGTTGTGCAAACCTTATTGTTGGTTTGTGAAGGATTATGCCCAAATCTTTGTGCCCCTTTTTTACTTCACTCTCAGGAATTGAAAGCAAAATAGGGGAGTCATTGAATAAGAAGCATTTACGTTTTCATGTAAAGCTCTAACTACAGCGCCATTCTTACAATGGGCAAATCTGATGGTCGACTTGATCATGTCCACAAACGCCTTTGTGTAATTGGATCCATCTTCTTGTAGGATAAAATTGGAGGAAAGAAACCCATCGCGTACATGTTGCGAAAGCTTCACATGGCGGAGCTCAACTATGGTGTTCATGAGAAAACAATGCTCGCGCTTATCCATGCCTTCAAAATCTGGCTCCGTTATTACGAGTGCCGCAAATGTGTGGTTTGAACAAACCATCATGTCCTTAATTACTTGAAGACAGAACCGAACCTGAGCCCATTTACGACGAATAACCTCAAATCCACACACTCGATAATGAGTGTACAAAACTGAAACATCTGGTGATGATCATTTGAAAAAAAAAAAACTTAGATAGTTGACAATGGTTTGTAGAAATTCTTGCTGCAATCATGTACACCATTAGTTTTGTTTTCATGAGTACAAAAAATTCATGGAACAGTGTCACAAAGTGGATTTTCTTAAAATTCTTTTCATTCAAGATCCTACGATGTTTGTTTTGATTTTCTCTAACAATTCTTGTTTCAACAACTAAACCTATGTTTGTAACTTTTATGTTTGGAGCATAGAAATAGACACATGTATTTCCATGGTTCTGTTCATGCCTACCGCGGAAACTCTTCGTCCAATTGGGTGACCATGCATTTGAGAGGCAGGTTACATGGTCCAGGGAGAAGTCCCCCCCCTCTTCCTATCTAGAATTGCATTGGGGGGATGTATTGGGTAGTGTATGTGGAGGAGGGTTCACTTAGTACACAAGTGTACAAATATATTTTTGTCCAATTTTGAGCGCATGCAAGATATACCCCTAAGAAACTCGCCCAATACACGCGCACATTTTGAGGGGGGGGATGGACTTCCAATCCGATAGATTTTTTGCAAGGTGTCCATATCGCATTAGCAGTCTAAGTCATTGTTGAATTTTCCACTCTTCCTAAAACCGTTGGTCAATAGTGATCAATGATCACAATTGATTTTGGCCAACCACAAAAAAGATACACATGTATATGGTTGTCGTTGTCTATTTTCTAAATTTTTCAATACGCTTGTTTCATAAACGTTTCACATTTAGGGGGGGGGGGAGGAGGAGGAAGTCATTGTGACCCACTCCTCCCCTCCCCCCCCCCCCCCCCC
>SZWC01013261.1:5991-18172 GCA_023375785.1 Penium margaritaceum | reverse complement strand
CCCCCCCCCCCCCCCCCCCCCCCCCCCCCCCCCAAAGTCAAAGTGTATTGGGAGGATGTATTAGGTAGAGAATCTTGAGGGGGTTCAACTCAGTACACAAGTGTACATATACACTTGTGTAAACCCTTGAGCGCATGCAAGATACACCCCCTAATACACTCCCCCAATACACTTGAGATGACTTCGGAGGGGGAAGGGGGTATTGAAAGTGGGGCATTCATTTGATAGCTCAAAACATCTTCAAAGGTTAATGATGTCGTAAAGAAGTGGTTACTTCTTGCTTCTATAAACATCGTTAAGTTATCTAGATCAACTCTCTTATCTACTTTCATGTCTTCAAATAAGAATACACATGTGCATTGTTTTGGTTGTGTATCCGCTACACTTACCAATACACGCAAGAGATACACTTCATATTTTTTAGGGGGGGTGGGGACAACTCGTCCCCCTTCCTTGAAAGTCGATGTGTGTTATGGGGAGTGTGTTTGGTTACGTTCTTGAGGGGTGTCAACTTTGTACGCAAGTTTACAAATACACTTATGTATATTTCCTAGCATATGCAAGATACACCCCCCAATACAATCTCCCAAGACACTCTCGGTATCTGGTGGGAGGGACTTCACATGAGGGTGCTCTTTCATTGCTTCCAAAGTACCCATAGAACATGATGCATGTAAACAAGTAGTGAATGTTTTATTTTTTGATTAGCGTCAAGATACGCATATCAACGTTCTATATCTTCTTTCATGTCCTTAAAAAAATACACTTGTGTATTCATTCAGTTGTTCTCTCGCTTCACTTACGGATACAATCACCAAATACACTTCACTGTTATTAGGGGGGTGGGGTTCACTTGTCCCCACACCGCCCTCAAAGTCAAAGTGTATTTGGGGAGTGTATAAGGTTGTACATCTTGAGGGGGTTTGACTTTGTACACAAGTGTAAAATTACAATTGTGTGCATTCTTTAACGGATGCAAGATACACCCCCCAATGTTATCACCCAATACACTCAGAGTATCTCAGGGGAAAGCGGGGGACTACCCTTTGGAGTGACGTTTCATTGCTCGCAGAGTACCCATGGCAAAATATACACGTGAACATGTAGTGAAATTTTGTTTTTCTACATGTTTTTAATATTTTTAAATGAAAGCTCCGTATGTACTTTCATGTTTTTTCAAAAGAATAAACTTGTGTATTCTTTCACTTGTCTATACGTTTCACTTATCAATTCACCCGATAGATACTCTTTGCAATTTTTAAGGGGATCGGGACACCTCGTTCCCTCCTCTTCCTCCCCCCCTTGAAGTTAAAGTATATTTTGGGTGTGTATTGGGTTGTGTATCTGATGGGGCGTCTTCTTTGTACAAAAGTGTACAAATACACTTTCGTACATAGTTTAGCAAATAAAAGATACACCCCCAATACACTCGCTATACACTCATTATATCTAGAGGGGGGATGACTACCCATCAAGGGACTACATTTGGGGTACCACAAGTGTACAAATGCATTTGTGTACACTTTTTTTGGTATGCAAGATACATCCCTTGATACAATTCCTCAATACACTTGTGGTGCTTGGAGAGGAATGTGTGGGAGGGGGAGGGGGCACTACTAGTCAGAGGGATGTTTCACAACTCATAAAGTGCCCATGGTAAACATTGTGCGTAAATATGTTGTTTCTAATTGCATTTCGAAATACTGTCCACAACCCAGATCAAAGCTCCGCATTGACTTTCATGAAGTTACAAAAGAATATACATGTATATTCTTTTTGTTGTCTATCGGCTATAACTATTTATACAATTGCCAGATAAACTTCACTGTTTTTAAAGGAGGGGTGGGGATATCTCCCCCCCCAAAGTGCACGTGTATTAGGGTGGGGTGTATTGGATAGTGTATCTAACAGGGTTTGATTTTGTACACAAATGTGCAAACACATTTGTTTACCTTTTTTAGTGTATGCAAGATACATCCCATAATACACTGCCCAAGTACACTTGCGATGTATTGAAGGAGGGGGGGGGACAATGGAATACTTGCAAGTTATGGTTACGACTCTTTGGAGTTTTCATAGAGACAACTACATATCATATTTGCCTACAAAGACAAAACGCCGTCCCGTCTGTAGATCTTGATCACATAATATGTAGGACAAATACACCCTCAAGATATTCATAGGAAAAAAACATGTGACCTTTAAATAATTTATAACATCTTTGAAACAACATGGAATGATGAATTATAATTCACCATGAATGATTATGATTTTCTCTCAAAACAAAGCTGTATATGTTCATTAATGAACAAGTGGTGTAATATTTGTATACATGTTAGTAAAGTTCCAAGAAAAAAATATAATGGAGGATTAGTATACATAGAACACAAAGTGTATAAAAGAGGGATGATTAACCATTGAGGCAAACTTCATGGATGGATTTCTTGAATCTCACTTTGACTATGATATGGAGAAAAATTCTTGGAAAACAAATCAAACAAACGCGATAAGCCACTGGCCCAATCTTGTGGAGGTGAACACATTACGGATTCAAGGAGAAGCGTACATGGCAAAGTTGTTTTCACATCGCTACAAGGACCACTACGTGTGTAACATGGCATACTTCCACTTTGTAGGCTTTTATTGGTGCATAAGACAAAAAAATGAAGTTGTCCCCAAATTTGTGGAGATACGATGTATGCTTCTCAAAAATGCCATAATGAAGGTCAAGGAGGACATTTTAAAGGTGAAAAAACTCCTAAAAACCTCACAAAGCATTATTGGTGGGACGTGATGGTGGTTGGCGCCGCAAAATTCTCGAAACTATTCAAAGTTTGCCAGCACACAAAAGTCAATGCACCAACCCCTTCGTGTACTTCAACCATTGCTAATTGAAAACAAATACTTGGACCAACATCTCCAAGGACTTTGTGAGAGGATTTCTTGTCACTCTAAAAGGGTTTAATGTCATACTCGCTATTGTTGACACATTTTTTAAGATTAAGCATTTCATTTCTACCCTTATAGATGTAACTGACAAAGGAACATCATAGTTGTTCTTTAGCCAAATTGTCCGACTTCATGAGGTCTCGTAGTCCGTCACAATTGATCAAGATGCACAATTTAGTGGTTTGTACTAGCAAAATTTGATGCAAGGACATGGGAGCCAACTTCTACTTTCAATGTCGTTCCATTTGCAAAGTGGTGGACAAACTAAGCGAACCAACCAAATACTGAAACATCTTCTCCAAACTCTATACAAACCTTAGAGCACTGATTAGGGAGTCAAGCTACTAGTATAGGAGTTTGCATATAAATCGTTAACATCTATTGCAATGGGGAAAACATCGTTTGAGGTGGTTTATGATGCAAAATCAACCACCCCGGTTGACTTACATGTCAAGAGCAACAACGATTCCGTCGACGCACTTTTGGAAGAATTTTGCGCAATCTGGGAGAAAACTTGACAAACCCTTACAATGAATGAAGGAGCTTTGAGGCGAAAATTCGATAAACATCGGGAAAATGAAGAGGTCAAGACTGGGCAGAATTTTTTGCTCAACTATGTGATTTTCAAACTTTGCACATCAAGCAAACAAAAGCTTAAACCTCGGTGGTTAGGGCCTTCTAATATCTTGGGGATGTGCACTCTAGTCTTCGTAAAACTCCTACTACCTCACAATATGGAGGTACACCCAGTCTTCCACTTGAGCAAACTTCAATAGTACATGGATCTAGTCAACGATTTTCTTAAATGTGTGGTACGTGCTATCCCGCCCATGATCGCGAGCGGCAACCAGGAGTATGGTGATGAAATTCTCAATTTTTGCCAATGAGGAGTCAAAGAATAGTACCTAGTTAAATGGGAATACTATAACGTAGCAGTAAAAACATGGTTCCATATAGCAAACTCCTTAACGTGAATCATCTCATCGATATCAACCAAGTCTAAATTTGGCCACGTGCATGTAATGTGTCCGGGCGTCGGGACTAGAAGGGGGTGAAGTGTCATGCCAATGGAACAAATAGGGCCTTAATCCAGAAGTGACTTAATTTTTGCTCTGTCACTTTGAACCTACACTGCGACTTAGTCGCGACAACGTTTTTCCACTCTCAAAGGGGATTTTCTAGAATACCCCGGAATCCTTGCTTGTTGACGACTACTTTGAGGTCACATCCGGATGTCACCAAAACATATTCTTGACGTCCTTAAGTTTTTTTTGACTATGGACGAGGTCCTTCTAAAACATTTCGACAAACCTTGCAAATCTAGAGATTTGGTCTTGAAGCACCCCGTTGAACAAAGGAGGGACTGCTTGACCCAATAAACTAGGACACGACGTCGCGTCATGTGAACCACTAAAAACTATGATGACTTGACTGAGCCTCATTTTTTTGGCACAACATATTGTATATACATCGTCGAGTCTCAGATTTTAGGATAAGGAAGTATAATTTAGGCTTATGCAAAATGTCCAAACAACCCCACTTTAGTCAAAAGTATTAAACCTCGTTTCCAACTTTGAACCATTTCACTTCTGTGCATAATAACAAGTATGTACCTTCATAAACCCTGAATGATGAAATTTGGAAGTAGAGTTATGTGACAACTTTCTTAGAATTTGCTTTGGCTCTCATACAATGTTTTGGTTTCTACAAGAGCCCTTTAAACCCATGGATGAGGTTTTGACTAATTGGAGTGATGCATACATATCATGTTTATTGCTTTATACTAAGAGTAAGAACATGAAAATGAAAATGTTTCTTTGAGAAACTTCCTATATGCCATTATGAAGGAGAAGAATACCCTTACAAGTCAGTTAAATGTCAGGTTAGATCTTCAATACCTAACGATGGATTCATCACCACATA
The DNA here is from genome assembly GCA_023375785.1 of Penium margaritaceum. Classification (NCBI taxonomy): domain Eukaryota; kingdom Viridiplantae; phylum Streptophyta; class Zygnematophyceae; order Desmidiales; family Peniaceae; genus Penium; species Penium margaritaceum. Next base: position 13,300 of record SZWC01013261.1, on the reverse strand, counting down.
ATGATGTAGTTGAGGTTTTTGTCATGGATTTGCATGGGCATGGAAACAATTGACTTGTCTAGTTTATTTGGCTGCCTTCGTACACATTGAATCATTACATATTTATTTGAGATGTTTAATGAAGTGAGAGGGCCACATGAATTTTTGTCCATTGAACAATTCAGTTTTTGATTATTTTGTTTAATCTATTTTGTTTTCGATTTAAAATGAATTTGTCAATAATGAACGATTGATCCATCAATAATTTTATTTTGGTGTCGGTTATGTGCCTAACCAAAAGAAAATGAGTTAAAACGTGGAGAGTGCCATTTGAAGGATTCATGAAAACTGATTCATGATAGTTGGGTGATGATTTCTCTCTCTCTTTAAAAACGAGAAGAACTCGCTTTCTCTGGATTTCAATTGGAATCTATATGGAAAAATCTTCTTTGCACCTAAAATAACCTAGTTATGTTTTGTACAAAATGGAACGTCCTACATTACAACACACTTCCCCTTCAAAGTGTTTGATATCATTTTTGAACCTTTTTAATCCCACCTACAGTTATGCCTTGTTTTGGATTTCTCTTCAGCTTTTCACTTCACGCGGTTAGAACAACAGGTACATCCTTTTGTGTTTCGAAGCTGGTCACCATTTCCCAAAACAGAATTGGAGCAAATCATTGATGTATGTTTTCTTTTTTCAAGGGACAGATTTCCAAAACTCAAAATCATTTTCATGGTTATCCTGTTCTGAAGTTTCAACCCAATAATCTTCCAATTGTTTCCGTTGAATATGAGTACATACACTGTTTTGTTGTTCTGAGCGTTTAGCATTTCTAGATGCTTAGTTGTTTCTCGTTATGTTGAGACCTGGGTTACAAAAAATAGTCCCGTTTTATGTGATCTCTATTTGTTGACATGTTGTGTAACCGCTCTCGGTTCCCTGCATTCATGCTGGTGTTAATGTCTTGCAGGTTGTCTGGCCGTGCTTGGGTCCGATTCTTTAATTCTTATATCCTCGTGCGTCTGATTCGGCATGGTTGCACTCAGAGATGCGTCGCTTGGAACAGCGTTGACGTTGGGATGCTGTCCAACGTCACCGCTGGTGGTGGAGGGACGGGCGCCGCGGAGGTGTTGGGAGCCTCGATGCCATGACATTTTGGTGTGACAAAACCTGACCACAATTCCAGCTTCGGAAGCAGCTTAATTACGCGGGTCAACCACTTGCAGCCAATAACAACGGCTGAAACGGGCGGCACCCATGACCAGGAACTGACCGCCCAAGTTGATTGATGAAATGATTATTCAGTTTTAGCTTGTTTGCAAACATTTGGCTTTAAAAAGGCTATTCAAAACAAAACATGTTCCAAGTTCTCCATTAAATCGACAACATTTGACATTAAAGCATTGAACAAGAATTTAAGCCAGTTTTTTCAATATTAGAATTCCATGAAGGATTGAACATGCTTGAAAAGGGACAACCGGTTCTTTAGTTTCATAGATACTCGTATTGAAACGCAAAGCCAATGTCAACACAAGAATAAACTTGTCAAAGGTAAAATTTTAGGAAAAAAATTTAAGTAGTAAAAAATCATTAACTTGGGCAATAATAACGTTCCATACTTCATGTGATATTGCTACAATTTCAAAGCAAAAATATTCATGTAAAGCAGACACAGGTGTTGCTTCGTTTCTCTAATCAAAAACCATGAAAAAAGGTAATAAACAATAACATTTGGCCAAAATATCTCAATAAAACAGAAATTAAAAATGATTTCTTGATGTTTTCTAATGTTATGCATGAGTTTTGCTTTTGAGAAGAGTCCATAGATGTCTTTTTTTCTACAAATCTTGTTTTTTATGTGATTACACTAATGAAGTAAGACCTCATGAAGAAACCAATTCAGAAGGAAAGGGATGAAACTATAGATTTCAATATGATCATTCAGTAGATTCTCTATGGTTACAAGAAATGGGATTGATTTCTTAAGGAGTCAAGATCGGAGAAAGTAGAAATGGACAAGGTTATTACTAAAAGAGAGACAAAAGATATCAATGTTTCCGAATGTAAGGCAGCAAGAAAACAACCATCAAATCCATAGATGCCAATGTTTCACATTTACAACAATACTGTGCACTCAGATCGTCAATTCTTAGGTTCGTCTTTCTTAGCAAAAATTACGTGAGGCAAAACCTAGCTCTTCCTCTCTAGGCGAGAAGTTCATACGATCAAATACATTTTCAAATCCTTTTGTGAATATCATGTATTTAAAGTAATTATGGAACACCTTCAACATTAGAAAAAATAAATATTTTATGTTTCCAAGGGAAGAAGAATGTGTAAGATGGTTTTAAGCACATTTAACAAATAAAATGATGTGATAATGACTCCATCATAACATTTTCCCAGATAAAACATATTTTGATAAACATTCATTTGATATGGAGATAGAAGCGTTGCATGAAAAAAGTATTGTTTCTTGTAAAAAAGAGAGAAGGTTCCTAAGTTTGATGTAAGATGAAATTATATGCTATCAAAATCACATGTGTGATTAAGAGAATGTTGAAGATCATAAAGGTTTGAATGATTCTGATTTACTTAAACTTCAATTATAATAAGTAATTTTCTATTCTTAATTCCGAAATAGTAGTAGAATTACAATTCCCATTCATACCAAAGCATGACTATATGGATTTGTTTCATTGAAGAACAGTCAAACCATTTGAAGTAGTTCATTCTTGTAAAAACACAAGGATACATCAACATGCTTACCATTTGAAAAACAATCTACGTAAGAGAAGTGCACCACAAAACTATGTAAGAATGAAGTTAGGGTATTCATTCGAGTGTAACCACGAGTTTGCAAACAATTTTACTCAGGAATTGAAGCCAGAAGTTAAGAATGAAAACTTATTACACATGCACAAAATTGAATTAATTTCTTAGTATTTGATATATAAAGCATGAAAATTAGGTAAAAAACATGAACAACTCATGTTATGTGCATTAGGCTAAGTCCATGTTCTCATTGAATGGCTTTGAGGTTCGTCACCCCTCGACCAGTTATGATAAGTCACATGGTATCAATCCATTATGTCTACGCGCAACTCCCTTAAACCGCTTAAATGAATACCTACCTTCAATGTGAACTGCAAAATCCGGCCACATGCTAATGATAGATGTTGTTTTAAGATGTAACATGAACAACGTGATATTTGTTCCAATTGGTATCATAAACTAGTCTTGCCTCAAAAGCAAAAATGATGAATTTTAAATTGGAAGAAAAAGTAGAATCAGATTCTTGCCTGAAATGAAAAGATGAATGATTTTTTGATGACATGAATATATGTTGATAAATCACATGTAAACAAAGAAATGGTTCTTCAATTCCTCATATTTGTGGTGGAATTCGGTAAAATGATGTAATTTGCCTTAACAAAACGTATGGAAACGCGTAATTAAAGTTTTTAAAAGGAAAAATAATTCATGTAACGTGTTTGAAAAATAAAGATGCAAAGTTTTGTACGATTATTCTTGTTTTGGAGGAAATGGCAAAAGGCTTAGTCCTTTTAAAACCACTTAAGTGGTGAAAATCACATAGGTAGCTACATACATAAAATTATCGAGAACTCTAAGCCACATGTTTCAAGTATCATGAAAGCAAAACATTATGTTGGGTTATTGTGTGGTCACAGTTCACAGTATTATGGTCCAATAGGGGGTTATGGATCCGAGTGTTGAGAAATACTTTCTTTGGATCCAACTCACTTGGTCATAAATCCCTCTTTGGATTGCATAACACCCTAAGGATATTTCGTTGAAGCCACTTGGTTCAGATCTTTAGAATGAAAAGGGTACTTGTGATTTGTCATGTGTCAAAATGGCTAGTGATTCTTCAGCAATTTATGCACCTTCCACCTCTGGTTAACGCACAACTTTGTGATGATCCTTCAGTAGTGAAGGAATGATTAGCTTCTATTAAACCTTCAACTTGCATGTACCCATACATCCACAAAGTGATCCTTTTGCTGGTTTAGGTGGTTATGCCACTTCTCAAATAGTTATGGTACTCTTTGAAACTTGTTTGACAAGGGGCATCTTCAGAGGTCTATTAGAACCACTTGATGAGTACACACATTTGATTTCAACTTTTGTTTTTCATCACATAATAGTAACCATCTAGCACTCCAAATTTTGCTTAAAGCTCATCTTACCATCTCTCCACGTATTACCTTCAGCATTTGGACCTTATCTAGTATGTAAAGCACGCCATTTTGATTCCAAAGTATGCAACATCTAGGGCGGCCATCGTGTTGTTGGATAACATTAAATTCCTTACTCTAGAACTTAATGCACTACTCCACTTAACTAGCTCGTACACATGCTAGTAGTATGTTCCTTAGCCTAAGAATTCGAGTAAGATTGAGCTATATGCATTTGAATTTGTGTGCATATCCATTTGTAATCTATGCATCGTTCATAAATATGTGTAGATTACTATGATTGTGTAATGAATTTTGTGTTCATAAGGGATTTTATTCAAAAATACCACAAGATCTATGGTGTAGGTTTTCTTCTAATCTATGTGGTTTTGTGTCTTGCGGGCATTGCATTAGTGAAACTTTATGAAAATTGATTAGTCCGCAATTCTGTGACGAGATTTCAAGAGTTTGTTAGTTGTCTATAAAAGGGTGGGATGACTTCTGTTTAGGCCGTACAAATGGTACAACATGGGCAACTGAAGAAGCACGTTTTACAAATTGTGTTGAAAGGCATGCCGTCGGAAGTGATATGTATCATTGGTGTTTGCAAGACACATAAGATATAGCTATAATCATGCATGAGTCATGATAAAGATGCACATTTTATCATGAGGTTATCTTCATAAACACATACTTGCAAATCTTATCAAATCATCATCCTTCAGCCTACTTAATGTAAATGCATTATTTGGAAGGGAAAGGAAGGGCACCTTTCCTCTTTCAATTGCAGTTTTATCCATGAGACAACCATGACATTGTAAACATCTTATAAGAAAAGGAACCAAACTTTGTATACATCATGGGGAAATTGAGACATTAAGACAAAATGTTACTTGCATTCACAGATAACCCATGCATTCTAATCATTGCGTGAGATGTAGAATGTGCAATTTTTTTTTTGATGAAGGTGAGTTCAATTTTGTGAAGGTACGAATAAGTTGGTATTCTATCTTTACTACCTTTAACAGAAACGTTGTCGTGGAAGATCTCTACATGTTTGACTTAGCCATATCTACCCTAGCATTATGAGTGTTGAGAGTTTGCCTCCAACCAAAGTTTTTTTGCTATGCCATCGCCCTCTTGTTTTTTTAGAACATTTCACTCCACTTATACTTTTACGTTTTCGAAGAATATTCCCGACGTATAAAACCCTTCTCCTCACTCCATCTTAGAAACATGAATAAAGGAGAAGAAGTTTCATAACGAAGATTGAAGCCATGTTTGTGAAAGGGATTCAAAGATTTATTCTTTTTTAGTCTCAGTGCATTTTGAAATAAAAATAAATGAAACTATTTATTTTCCATTAAGTATGATCTCATGAATTGTAAGACGCCATTGAGAAGGGTAAGGAAGAAGCTTACATACTTTCTTACTATTAAAGAAAAAACATGAACTGCTTGTTTACAGACCAATGAAAAATATCAATGAATGGATGGTATCATGGCGAATGTTTGAAAAAAATTTGGACATTATGTCTATCAAAGTTCATTGTTTTCACTCGTTTTATGTAGATATTTTTCAAGATGAATCATTTCTAGAATTTTACGGTCAAGCGGAAATCAATGAAAACTCTTCAATGCATAGTAAGATTTTAATTACTTGACATAACAGAAAAAAATACAGAAATTATAATAATCATTCTGTTCCCATTTTTTTAAATGGAAAAAGTGATATAGATGTGAAGTGCAAGCTCATGTGGGATATGTGATCATTGGTTTGTGATCACATGAATGTTGATTTTGAATGATTTTCTATTTTACATGAAGGTTGGCGTATTCAGGCATTATTGAAATTCAAAACCATTAGAAAAAGATGATGCTTCACTAAAATATTTTACCGTTATTTATAGTTCTTATTTCTAGTGAATGATGAACGTACGCTGTTGCATATATGTTTGAAAGAAGTGATGGGTCATTTACCTTAAATTTCGTGTTTCATGTTTCATATCACATCAAAATCTTTATGTTCAAGTTTATTTTTCTCTTCATTCATGCATATATCGAAGTGCGTGGAGGAATTCTCACCATGATGCACATAATGTAGAGATGAACATCGTCATTTCTCACATTAGGAGGTGTGGACATAGGCCTTATTTGATGTATCACGAGCAATCCATTCTTGAAATACATCCACCAAGCATCTTGTATTAACTCTTAATACTTCAGGTCCTTTGAATAAATTCCTTTCATGAATATATGTTTCTTTCTGGTGTGCATTTCAAGTGTGCATTTCTGTGGTCATATGTTTAAATTAATTATGTTTGTCTATGATATTTCATCAGTATTGTTTTACAACATGTTTTGAAAGGGTGATTTCGGTTCCAAAATCTTATTTTGCCTTTTAAAAATGACCAAAGGTACAAAAAAAATACTTTCTCGAAATTTCTTTCATTTCAAAAAGAGAATTCATGTTAAGGAGAGATTGCCTGGTTTCCACTCCTTTAAGTGAATAACAAAGCCTTTCATTAAATGCTTCTTTTTGTGGAAACATGCCCACAACAGATTAAAGCTCTAGGATATTTTGTAAGTGAAACCATGTTTGAGAAGTAACCATTATGAATTTATTCTTGAAGGAAATAGTCTTTGTCATTTTTTCACTTGTCCTTATTCATTTCTTACACTTTCATTTGGGATTTTATATATTGAATACCAAGTTGAATTGTGTGTGTTTTCTTATGGTCTAGATTGAATTTGTTTTTTATTGTTGAGGTTTTAGACATGAAGACATATAATTTAAACCTATTTAACTAGAAAAACCTACTTTTTTTATGTGGTGCACTTTAAACCTAGATACTTGTTCTATAACCTATTCATTTATTCTGTTTTGATGAATTATTTTCTCTCTACATATTGATTTTACTATATGTGCTTGTATGATTCTTTTGTGTGTGTGTGTGTGTGTGTATGTGTGTATGTGTGTGTGTGTGTGTGTGTGTGTGTGTGGGTGTGTGTGTGTGTGTGTGTGTGTGTGTGTGTTTGTGTGTATGTTTATGGTGTGTGTATGTGTGCATTTTCACACATGTGTATGTGTATGAATATGTGTATGTTTTGTGTGTGTGTGTGTG
>SZWC01013260.1:57509-81076 GCA_023375785.1 Penium margaritaceum | reverse complement strand
ACTTGCGCCCTACTTGCGCCCTACTTGCGCCCTACTTGCACCCTACTTACGTCCTACTTGCGCCCTACTTGCGCCCTACTTGCGCCGTACTTGTGCCTTACTTGCACCCTACTTGCGTCCTACTTGCGCCCTACTTGCATCCTACTTGCGCCCTACTTGCGCCCTACTTGCGCCCTACTTACGCCCTACTTGCGTCCTACTTGCGCCCTACTTGCGCCCTACTTGTGCCCTACTTGCACCTTACTTGCACCCTACTTGCGCCCTACTTGTACCTTACTTTCGCCCTACTTGCACCCTACTTGCACCATACTTGTGCCCTACTTATGCCCTACCTGCGCCCTACTTGCGCCCTACTTGCGCCCTACTTGCACCCTACTTGCGCCCTACTTGCCCCCTACTTGCGCCCTACTTGCGCCCTACTTGTGCCCTACTTGCACCCTACTTGCACCGTACTTGTGCCCTACTTGTGCCCTACTTGCGCCCTACTTGCGCCCTCCTTGCGCCCTACTTGCGCCCTACTTATGCCCTACTTGTGCCCTACTTGCACCCTACTTGCACCGTACTTGTGCCCTACTTGTGCCCTACTTGCGCCCTACTTGCGCCCTCCTTGCGCCCTACTTGCGCCCTACTTATGCCCTACTTGTGCCCTACTTGCACCCTACTTGCACCGTACTTGTGCCCTACTTGTGCCCTACTTGCGCCCTACTTGCGCCCTCCTTGCGCCCTACTTGCGCCCTACTTATGCCCTACTTGTGCCCTACTTGCACCCTACTTGCACCGTACTTGTGCCCTACTTGTGCCCTACTTGCGCCCTACTTGCGCCCTCCTTGCGCCCTACTTGCGCCCTACTTATGCCCTACTTGTGCCCTACTTGCACCCTACTTGCACCGTACTTGTGCCCTACTTGTGCCCTACTTGCGCCCTACTTGCGCCCTCCTTGCGCCCTACTTGCGCCCTACTTATGCCCTACTTGTGCCCTACTTGCACCCTACTTGCACCGTACTTGTGCCCTACTTGTGCCCTACTTGCGCCCTACTTGCGCCCTCCTTGCGCCCTACTTGCGCCCTACTTATGCCCTACTTGTGCCCTACTTGCACCCTACTTGCACCGTACTTGTGCCCTACTTGTGCCCTACTTGCGCCCTACTTGCGCCCTCCTTGCGCCCTACTTGCGCCCTACTTATGCCCTACTTGTGCCCTACTTGCACCCTACTTGCACCGTACTTGTGCCCTACTTGTGCCCTACTTGCGCCCTACTTGCGCCCTCCTTGCGCCCTACTTGCGCCCTACTTATGCCCTACTTGTGCCCTACTTGCACCCTACTTGCACCGTACTTGTGCCCTACTTGTGCCCTACTTGCGCCCTACTTGCGCCCTCCTTGCGCCCTACTTGCGCCCTACTTATGCCCTACTTGTGCCCTACTTGCACCCTACTTGCACCGTACTTGTGCCCTACTTGTGCCCTACTTGCGCCCTACTTGCGCCCTCCTTGCGCCCTACTTGCGCCCTACTTATGCCCTACTTGTGCCCTACTTGCACCCTACTTGCACCGTACTTGTGCCCTACTTGTGCCCTACTTGCGCCCTACTTGCGCCCTCCTTGCGCCCTACTTGCGCCCTACTTATGCCCTACTTGTGCCCTACTTGCACCCTACTTGCACCGTACTTGTGCCCTACTTGTGCCCTACTTGCGCCCTACTTGCGCCCTCCTTGCGCCCTACTTGCGCCCTACTTATGCCCTACTTGTGCCCTACTTGCACCCTACTTGCACCGTACTTGTGCCCTACTTGTGCCCTACTTGCGCCCTACTTGCGCCCTCCTTGCGCCCTACTTGCGCCCTACTTATGCCCTACTTGTGCCCTACTTGCACCCTACTTGCACCGTACTTGTGCCCTACTTGTGCCCTACTTGCGCCCTACTTGCGCCCTCCTTGCGCCCTACTTGCGCCCTACTTATGCCCTACTTGTGCCCTACTTGCACCCTACTTGCACCGTACTTGTGCCCTACTTGTGCCCTACTTGCGCCCTACTTGCGCCCTCCTTGCGCCCTACTTGCGCCCTACTTATGCCCTACTTGTGCCCTACTTGCACCCTACTTGCACCGTACTTGTGCCCTACTTGTGCCCTACTTGCGCCCTACTTGCGCCCTCCTTGCGCCCTACTTGCGCCCTACTTATGCCCTACTTGTGCCCTACTTGCACCCTACTTGCACCGTACTTGTGCCCTACTTGTGCCCTACTTGCGCCCTACTTGCGCCCTCCTTGCGCCCTACTTGCGCCCTACTTATGCCCTACTTGTGCCCTACTTGCACCCTACTTGCACCGTACTTGTGCCCTACTTGTGCCCTACTTGCGCCCTACTTGCGCCCTCCTTGCGCCCTACTTGCGCCCTACTTATGCCCTACTTGTGCCCTACTTGCACCCTACTTGCACCGTACTTGTGCCCTACTTGTGCCCTACTTGCGCCCTACTTGCGCCCTCCTTGCGCCCTACTTGCGCCCTACTTATGCCCTACTTGTGCCCTACTTGCACCCTACTTGCACCGTACTTGTGCCCTACTTGTGCCCTACTTGCGCCCTACTTGCGCCCTCCTTGCGCCCTACTTGCGCCCTACTTATGCCCTACTTGTGCCCTACTTGCACCCTACTTGCACCGTACTTGTGCCCTACTTGTGCCCTACTTGCGCCCTACTTGCGCCCTCCTTGCGCCCTACTTGCGCCCTACTTATGCCCTACTTGTGCCCTACTTGCACCCTACTTGCACCGTACTTGTGCCCTACTTGTGCCCTACTTGCGCCCTACTTGCGCCCTCCTTGCGCCCTACTTGCGCCCTACTTATGCCCTACTTGTGCCCTACTTGCACCCTACTTGCACCGTACTTGTGCCCTACTTGTGCCCTACTTGCGCCCTACTTGCGCCCTCCTTGCGCCCTACTTGCGCCCTACTTATGCCCTACTTGTGCCCTACTTGCACCCTACTTGCACCGTACTTGTGCCCTACTTGTGCCCTACTTGCGCCCTACTTGCGCCCTCCTTGCGCCCTACTTGCGCCCTACTTATGCCCTACTTGTGCCCTACTTGCACCCTACTTGCACCGTACTTGTGCCCTACTTGTGCCCTACTTGCGCCCTACTTGCGCCCTCCTTGCGCCCTACTTGCGCCCTACTTATGCCCTACTTGTGCCCTACTTGCACCCTACTTGCACCGTACTTGTGCCCTACTTGTGCCCTACTTGCGCCCTACTTGCGCCCTCCTTGCGCCCTACTTGCGCCCTACTTATGCCCTACTTGTGCCCTACTTGCACCCTACTTGCACCGTACTTGTGCCCTACTTGTGCCCTACTTGCGCCCTACTTGCGCCCTCCTTGCGCCCTACTTGCGCCCTACTTATGCCCTACTTGTGCCCTACTTGCACCCTACTTGCACCGTACTTGTGCCCTACTTGTGCCCTACTTGCGCCCTACTTGCGCCCTCCTTGCGCCCTACTTGCGCCCTACTTATGCCCTACTTGTGCCCTACTTGCACCCTACTTGCACCGTACTTGTGCCCTACTTGTGCCCTACTTGCGCCCTACTTGCGCCCTCCTTGCGCCCTACTTGCGCCCTACTTATGCCCTACTTGTGCCCTACTTGCACCCTACTTGCACCGTACTTGTGCCCTACTTGTGCCCTACTTGCGCCCTACTTGCGCCCTCCTTGCGCCCTACTTGCGCCCTACTTATGCCCTACTTGTGCCCTACTTGCACCCTACTTGCACCGTACTTGTGCCCTACTTGTGCCCTACTTGCGCCCTACTTGCGCCCTCCTTGCGCCCTACTTGCGCCCTACTTATGCCCTACTTGTGCCCTACTTGCACCCTACTTGCACCGTACTTGTGCCCTACTTGTGCCCTACTTGCGCCCTACTTGCGCCCTCCTTGCGCCCTACTTGCGCCCTACTTATGCCCTACTTGTGCCCTACTTGCACCCTACTTGCACCGTACTTGTGCCCTACTTGTGCCCTACTTGCGCCCTACTTGTGCCCTACTTCCGCCCTCCTTGCGGCCTACTTGCGCCCTAGTTCCGCCCTACTTCCACCCTACCGCACGCCCGTGCCGACATCGATCATCTAACTCCCGCTTGAAAATTGCTGCCCACGCGCCTTGGAGCATACGAGGTAGCGCCTCCGGGCACGCGTCTCGGGAGCCTTCGAGACTAAGGGCAGGAATTTCGGCCGACCCGAAATCAAGAAAAGTTATCCATACGCATGTCGCACACCCGTACCGTTATCCATGACCCATCCCCCGCCTGAAAATTCCAACCCACTCGTCCTGGAGCATACGACGTAGCGCCTCCGGGCACGCGTCTCGGGAGTCTCCGAGACTAAGGGGCGGGAATTTCCGCCGCCCCGAAATGGAGAAAATTCATCCATACGCACGTGGCACACCCGTGGCGACATTGGTGACCCAACTCCCACTCAAAAATACTCGCCCACTGGCCACGGAGCATACGACGTAGCGCATCCGGGCACGCGTCTCGGGAGCCTCCGAGACTAAGGGGCAGGAATCTCCGCCGACCCGAAATCGAGAAAATTCATCCATACGCACGTCGCACACCCGTGGCGACATTGGTGACCCAACTCCCACTCAAAAATACTCGCCCACTGGCCACGGAGCATACGACGTAGCGCATCCGGGCACGCGTCTCGGGAGCCTCCGAGACTAAGGGGCAGGAATCTCCGCCGACCCGAAATCGAGAAAATTCATCCATACGCACGTCGCACGCCCGTGCCGACATCGATGACTCAAGTCCTGCTCAAAAATTCCAACCCATGCGCCCTGGAGCATACGACGTAGGACCTCCGGGCACACGTCTCGAGAGTCTCCAAGACTAAGGGGCGGGAATTTCCGCCGACCCGAAATGTGACTCCGAACAAAAGAAACAAAACGGTAAAAGCTCATTTGATTTTGACATTCAGTACGAATACAAACTGTGAAAGCATGGCCTGTCGATCATTTAGTCTTTCAAAATTTGAAGCTAGAGGTGTCAGAAAAGTTACCACAGGGATAACTAGCTTGTGGCTACCAAGCGTTCATAGCAACGTTGCTTTTTTATCCTTCGACGTGGGCTCTTCCTCTCATTGTGAAGCAGAATTCACCAAGTGTTGGACTGTTCACCCACCAATAGGGAACATGAGTTGGGTTTAGACCGTCGTGAGACAGGTTAGTTTTACCCTATACATGATCTGGTGCTGCAATAGTAATTCAACTTAGTACGAGAGGAACCGTTTTTCCACATAATTGGTAATTGCGCTTGGCTGAAAAGCCAGTGGTGCAAATCTACCATGTGTAGGATTATGACTGAACGCCTCTAAGTCAGAATCCATGCTGGAAACGGCACTTTTTACCTCCCCGGGTGTTATCCGACTCGAAATAGGGGCGCGAGTGCGCCTCGAAGAGCATATGTCGTGATTCGTCTGGACCGATTCCGAATGTTCGGGGGGATAAATCATTTGCAGACGACTTAAACCAGAACGGGGTACTGTAAGTGGCAGAGTAGCCTTGCTGCTACGATCCACTGAGGTTCAGCCTCTATTCTACCGATTTGTTACTCCGGGAACTCCCCTCCCCTCCCCTCCCCTCCCCTCCCCCCCTAACAAGATGTTCGCTCTTGGGAACGCATGCGGGTTCGACTCCCGCTCTCGTTTCAACCCATTCCACTACATCAACAGCCCGCAAACCCGGCCATGCACCGCCGTCGCACACCAAGGCACTCCGCTGCCTGCACAAGACGCACACCCATATATCGCCCACCCGTTCCACGCCCACCTACACGTACCAACCCAAGCGCACACACGCCTCTTTCCCTTTCCACGCGTCGTACCAACCCAGGCACCCCTGTGCCTCCTTCCAACCCCACGGGTCGTACCAACCCCAAGCGCACGCACGCCTCTTTCCCACCCCACGACTCGTGCCGACCCGTGCACCCCCGTGCCTCTTTCCAGCCCCACGGGTCGTACCAACCCAAGCGCCCGCACCCCTCTTTTCCACCCCACGAGCCATACCAACCCAAGCTCCCGCACCCCTCCTTTCCACCCCACGAGTCGTACCGTCCTGCTCGCCATCCCACGCACGCATCGCACGCCTCATCTTTGTAGCCTCGTCCCCGTCGCCTCTTGTTAATCCCACCACTCTGCGTGCCACTAACACGACAAGTCTCCACATTGCTTGACCGCCTCTCATCCGTCGCATTCGCACGTCGCTACCGCCACCCCACCCCACCCCTCCTTGACACTGCCCGTGCTGCCTGGTCCCCAGACCATTGCCATGCGCGCACTTCCGTCCTCCCTCCCACACCCCCTCCCCTCCTCCATGTGTGGAAATACAACGCATCCACGTGCCCATTCCACTCATTCATGTTGCATCGGCGTGCCCGCTCACACATATGTCACATTATTGGCCCATCCCTTTCAAAGCGTGGTACAATCATACCTGGGCTACTGCTGCGGATCCCATTCAAACTCCGCAGATAAGCGCCCATGGGCCAGAATAGTACTAGGATGCATGACGTCCCGGGAAGTCTTGGTGTCGTACCCATTTTTATTTCCCAAAGGCACACCGATTCCTCTCCGAGACTAGGGAGCCAAAACTAGGACGCGAATGGTACACTTGTGCCCTACTTGTACCCTCGTTGCGTTCTACTTGCGCCCTACTTGCGCCCTACTTGCGCCCTACTTGGACCCTACTTGCGCCCTACTTGCGCCCTACTTGCACCCTACTTACGCCATACTTGCGCCCTACTTGCGCCCTAGTTACACCATACTTGCGCCCTACTTGCACCCTACTTGCGCCCTACTTGCGTCCTACTTGCAGCCTACTTGCACCCTACTTGCACCCTACTTGCACCCTACTTGCGCCCTAATTGCGCCCTACTTGCGCCCTCGAGCATACGACGTAGCGCCAGAATAGAACAGGGATGGGTGACCTCCCGGGAAGTCCTGGTCTCGTACCCATTTTTATATCCCAAAGCCACACCCGACTCCTCTCCGAGACTAGGGAGCCAAAACTAGGAAGTGAATGGCGCACTTGCGCCCTACTTGCACCCTCATTGCATCATACTTGAGCCCCATTTCTGCCCTACTTACTTGCGCCCTGCTTGCGTCGTACTTGCAATCTATCTCTTCATCTTGTGCCATATTCTCGCCCGACTTGTGCCTTACTTGCGCCCTACTTACGCCCTACTTGCGCCCTACTTGTGCCCTACTTGCGCCCTACTTATGCCCTAGTTGCACCCTACTTGTTTCCTACTTGCACCCTACTTGCGCCCTACTCGCGCCCTACTTGCGCCCTACTTGCGCCCTACTTACGCCCTACTTGCGCCCTACTTGCGCCCTACTTGCGTCCAACTTGCGCCCTACTTGTGCCCCACTTGTACCCTACTTGCACCCCACTTGCGCCCTACTTGCGCCTTACTTACGCCCTACTTGCGCCCTACTTACGCCCTACTTGCGCCCTACTTGCGCCCTACTTGCGTCCAACTTGCGCCCTACTTGTGCCCCACTTGTACCCTACTTGCACCCCACTTGCGCCCTACTTGCGCCTTACTTACGCCCTACTTGCGCCCTACTTACGCCCTACTTGTTCCCTACTTGCGCCCTACTTGCGCCCTACTTGCGCCCTACTTGCGTTCTACTTGCGCCCTACTTGGGCCCTACTTGCACCCTACTTGCGTGCTACTTGCGCCCTACTCAGCCCTACTTGCCCCCTACTTGAACCCTACTTGCACCCTGCTTGCGCCCTACATAACCCCTACTTGCGCCCTACTTATGCCCTACTTGCGCCCTACTTCATACTACTTGCGTCCTACTTGCGCCCTACTTGGGCTCTACTTGCGCCCTACTTGCGCCCTACTTGCGCCCTACTTACGCCCTACTTGCGCCCCACTTTCGGCCAAATTTTGCCCTACTTGCGCCCTACTTACGCCCTACTTGCGCCCTACTTGCGCCCTACTTGCGCCCTACTTACGCCCTACTTGCGCCCCACTTTCGGCCAAATTTTGCCCTACTTGCGCCCTACTTACGCCCTACTTGCGCCCTGCTTGCACCCTACTTGCATCCTACTTGCGCCCTACTTGCGCCCTACTTGCGCCCTAGTTACGCCCTACTTGCGCCCTACTTGGGCCCTACTTGCGTCCTACTTGCCCCCTACTTGCCCCCTACTTACGCCCTACTTGCACCCTACTTGCGCCCTACTTTCGCCCTACTTGTTCCCTACTTACGCCATACTTGCGCCCTACTTGTGCCCTACTTGCATCCTACTTGCGCCCTACTTGCACCCTACTTGCGCCCTACTTATGCCCTACTTGCACCGTAGTTGCACCCTACTTGCGCCCTACTTGCATCCTACTTGCGTCCTACTCGGGCCCTACTTGCACCCTACTTGCGCCCTACTTGCACCCTACTTGCGCCCTACTTGCACCCTACTTGCGCCCTACTTGCGCTCTACTTGCATCCTACTTGCGCCCTACTTGCGCCCTACTTGTGCCCTACTTGCGCCCTACTTGCGCCCTACTTCCAGCCTACTTGCACCCTACTTGCATCCTACTTGCGCCCTACTTGCGCCCTACTTGCACCCTACTTGCGCCCTACCTATGCCCTACTTGCGTCCTACTTGCGCCATACTTGCGCTCTACTTGCGCCCTACTTGCGTCCTACTTGCGCCCTACTTACGCCCTACGTGCGCCCTACTTGAACCCTACTTTCGCCCTACTTGCGCCCTACTTACGCCCTACTTCTGCCCTACGTGCGCCCTACTTGCATCGTACTTGCGCCCTTCTTGCACCCTACTTGCGCCCTACTTGTGCCCTACTTGCACCGTATTTGCACCCTACTTGCACCCTACTTACGCCCTACTTGCGCCCTTCTTCCGCCTGACTTGCGTCCTACTTGCGCACTACTTGCGCTCTACTTGCACCCTCTTTGCGTCCTACTTGCGCCTTACTTGCGCCCTATTTGCGCCCTGCTTGTACCCTACTTGCGCCCTACTTGCGCCCTACTTGCGCCCTACTTACGCCCTACTTGCGCCTCACTTGGACCCTACTTGCGCCCTACTTACGCCCTACTTGCGCCCTATTTGCACCCTATTTGCGTCCTACTTGCGGCCTACTTGCGCCCTACTTGCGCCCTACTTGCCCCCTACTTGCACCCTACTTGCGCCCTACTTGCACCCTGCTTGCGCCCTACTTGCGCTCTACTTGCGCCCTACTTGCGCCCTACTTGCGTCCTACTTGCGGCCTACTTGCGCCCTACTTGCGCCCTACTTGCCCCCTACTTGCACCCTACTTGCGCCCTACTTGCACCCTGCTTGCGCCCTACTTGCGCTCTACTTGCGCCCTACTTGCGCCCTACTTGCGTCCTACTTGCGGCCTACTTGCGCCCTACTTGCGCCCTACTTGCCCCCTACTTGCACCCTACTTGCGCCCTACTTGCACCCTGCTTGCGCCCTACTTGCGCTCTACTTGCGCCCTACTTGCGCCCTACTTGCGTCCTACTTGCGGCCTACTTGCGCCCTACTTGCGCCCTACTTGCCCCCTACTTGCACCCTACTTGCGCCCTACTTGCACCCTGCTTGCGCCCTACTTGCGCTCTACTTGCGCCCTACTTGCGCCCTACTTGCGTCCTACTTGCGGCCTACTTGCGCCCTACTTGCGCCCTACTTGCCCCCTACTTGCACCCTACTTGCGCCCTACTTGCACCCTGCTTGCGCCCTACTTGCGCTCTACTTGCGCCCTACTTGCGCCCTACTTGCGTCCTACTTGCGGCCTACTTGCGCCCTACTTGCGCCCTACTTGCCCCCTACTTGCACCCTACTTGCGCCCTACTTGCACCCTGCTTGCGCCCTACTTGCGCTCTACTTGCGCCCTACTTGCGCCCTACTTGCGTCCTACTTGCGGCCTACTTGCGCCCTACTTGCGCCCTACTTGCCCCCTACTTGCACCCTACTTGCGCCCTACTTGGGCCCTACTTGCACCGGATTTGCACCCTACTTGCACCCTACTTACGCCCTACTTGCGCCCTACTTGCGCCCTATTTGCATCCTACTTGCATCCTACTTGCGGCCTACTTGCGCCTTACTTGCGCCCTACTTGCGCCCTGCTTGCCCCCTACTTGCGCCCTACTTGCGCCCTACTTGTACCCTGCTTGCGCCCTACTTGCGCCCTACTTGCGCCCTTCTTCCGCCTTACTTGCGTCCTACTTGCGCCCTACTTGTGCCCTACTTGCGCCCCACTTGCGCCCTACTTGCGCCCTACTTGCGCCCTGCTTGGGCCCTACTTGCGTTCTACTTGTGCCGTACTTGCGCCCTACTTCCGTCCTACTTCCGTCCTACTTGCGCCCTACTTGCGCCCTACTTGTGCCCTACTTGCACCCTACTTGTGCCCTGCTTGCGCGCTACTTGCGCCCTACTTGCGCCCTACTTGCGCCCTGCTTGCGCCCTATTTGTACCCTACTTGCATCCTACTTGCGCCCTACTTGCGTCCTACTTGCGACCTACTTGCGCCGTACTTGTGCTGTACTTGCGCCCTACTTGCGCCGTACTTGCACCCTGTTTAAGCCCTACTTGCGCCCTACTTGCGCCCTACTTGCGCCCTCCTTGCGCCCTACTTGCGCCCTACTTACGCCCTACTCGCGTCCTACTTGCGCCCTCCTTTTGTCCTACTTGCGCCCTACTCTAGCCCTACTTGCGCCCTACTTGCGCCCTACTTGCGCCCTACGAAGCCTGGTCCCAGAAACAAAAGTCGGGTCACATAAACAAAAGAAGGGTCACAGAAACCGAAGCCGGTCACATAAACCAAAGCCGGGTCACAGAAACCAAAGCTGGGTCATAGAAACCAAAGCCGGGTCACCGAAACCAAAGCCGGGTCAAAGAAACCAACCCTGGGTCACAAAAACCAAAGCCGGGTCTCACAAACCACAGATGGGTCACAGAAACCAAAGCCAGGTCACAGAAACCAAAGCCAGGTCACAGCTACCAAAACTGGGTCATAGAACCCAAAGCAGGGTCACACACCAAAGCTGGGTCACAGAGGGTCGAAAGCCGCGTCACAGAAACCAAAGCTGGGTCACATGAACCAAGGCCGGGTCACAGAAACCAAAGACGATTTGTTAAAACCAAAGCCGGGTCAAAAGACCAAAGCCGGGTCAGATAACCCAAAGCAAGGTCACAAAAACCTAAGCCGGGTCACAGAGGGTCCAAGGGAGGGTTACGAAAACCAGAGACGAGTCATAAAAACCAAAGCCGGATCACAGAAACAGAAGCCGGGTCACAGAAACCAAAGCCGGATTTGAGAAACCAATGCCGGGTCACAAAAACCAAACTGAGTCACAGAAACAATAGCCAGATTACAGAAACCAAAGCCGGGTCACATAAACCAAATCCGGGTCAGAGAGGGTCTAAAGCCGGGTCAGAGAAACCAAAGACGAGACACAGACACCAAAGCTGGGTCACTGAAACCAAAGCCGTTTTACAGAAACCAAAGCCGGGACATAGAAACCAAAGTCAGGTCACAGAAACCAATGTCGGGTCACATAAACCAAAGCCGGATCACATAAATCAAAGCTGGGTCACATAAACCACAATCAGGCGACAAAAACCAAAGCCGGATCACAAACACCAAAGCGGGGTCACAACAACCAAAGCCCGGTCACAGAAACCAAAGCCGGGTCTCATAAACCAAAGCTGGGTCACAGAAACCAAAGCTGGGTCACAGAAACCAAAGCTGGGTCACATAAACCAAAGTCGGATAACAGAAACCAGAGCCGAGTCACACAAACCAAAGACGGGTCACAAAAACCAAAGCCTAGCCACAAAAACCAAAGCTGGGTCACAAAAACCAAAGCCGGATCACAGAAACCAAAGCCGGATCACAGTAACCAAAGCCAGGTCACAGTAACCAAAGCCGGGTCACACAACCCAAAGCCGGGTCACTGAAAGCAAACCCGGGTCACAGAAACCAAAGTCGGGTCATAGAAACCAAAGCCAGGTCACATAAACCAAATTCAAGTCACAGAAACCAAAGTCGGGTCATAGACACCAAAGCCGGGTCACAGAAAGCAAAGCCAGGTCATAGAAACCAAAGCCGGGCCACATAAACCGAAGCCGGATCACAGAAACCAAAGCCAGGTCACACAAACCAAACCGGGTCAACGAACAAATGCCGGAGCAGAGGAACCAAAGCCCGGTCATAGAAATCAAAGTCCGGTCACATAAACCGCAGCCGGTCACAGAATCCAAAGCCGGATCACAGAAAAATAAGCCGGGTCACAGCAACCAAAGCCAGGTCACAGAACCAAAGCCGGGTCAGAGAAACCAAAGCCAGATCACAGAAACCAAAGCAGGGTCACATAAACCAAAGCCGGGTCACAGAAACCAAAGCCGGGTCACCGAAACCAAAGCCGGGTCATAGAAACCAAAGTCGGGTCACACAAACCACAGCTGGGTCACAGAAACCAAAGCCAGGTCAGAGAAACAAAAGCCAGGTCACAGAAACCAAAGCCGGGATACCGAAACCAAAGCCGGGTCACATAAACCAAAGCCAGGTCAGAGACACAAAAGCCGGGTCACAGTTTCCAAAGCCGGGTCATAGAAACAAAAGACTGTTCCCAAAAAGAAAAGCCGAGACACAGAAACCAAAGCCGGGTCACAGAAACCAAAGCCAGTCACAGAAACCAAAGCCGGGTCACACAAAGAAAAGCCGAGTCACGGAAAACAAAGCCGGGTCACATAAAGCAAAGCCCGGTCACACAAACCAAAGCCGGATCAGAGAAACCAAACCCAGGTCAGAGAAAAAAACCCGGGTCACAGAAACCGAAGCCGGGTCAGTGAAACCAAAGCCGGGTCACATGAACCAAAGTCGGGTCGCAGAAACCAAAGCTGGGTCACGGAAACCAATGCCGGACCATATAAACCAAAGCCGGGTCACAAAAACCAAAGCCGGGTCACAGAAACAAAAGCCGGGTCACAAAAACCAAAGCCGGATCACAGAAACTAAAGCCGGGTCCTAGAAACCAAAGCCAGGTCAACAAACCAAAGCCGGAGTACAGAAACCAAAACTCGGTCATAGAAACCAAAGCCGGGTCACAGAAATCAAAGCTGGGTCACAAAATCCAAAGCCGGATCATATAAACCAAAGCCGGATCACAGCAACCAAAGCTTGGTCACAGAACCAAAGCAGTGTCACATAAACCAAAGCAAGGTCACAATAACCAAAGTGGGGTCACAGAAACCAAAGCCGGGTCACAGAAACCAAAGCTGGGTCACAGAAACCAAAGTCGGGTCCGAGAAACCAAAACCAAGTCACAAAAACCAAATTCGGGTCACAAAACCAAAACCTGGTCATAGCAACCAAAGCCGGGTCACAGAAACCAAAGCTGGGTCACAGAAACCAAAGTCGGGTCCGAGAAACCAAAACCAAGTCACAAAAACCAAATTCGGGTCACAAAACCAAAACCTGGTCATAGCATCCAAAGCCGGGTCACATAAACCAAAGCCGAAACACAGAAACCAAAGCCGGGTCACAGAAACCAAAGCCGGGTCACAAAAACCAAAGTCGGGTAAAAATAACCGAGACCGGGTCACAGAAACCAGAGCCTGGTCACAGAAACCAAAGCTGGGTCACAAAAACCATAGCCAGGTGACAGAAACCAAACCCGGATCACAGCAACCAGAACCAGGTCATAAAAACCAAAGCCATGTCACAGAAACCAAACCCAAGTCACTGAAACCAAAGCCGGGTCAGAGAAACCAAATCCGGGTCACGGAAACCAAAGCCGGGTCAGAGAAACCAAAGCCAGGTCACAGAATCCAAAGCCGGGTCACTGAAACCAAAGCCGGGTCATAGAAAGTAAAAGCCGGGTCTAAGAAACCAATGCTGGTCACATAAATCAAAGCCAAGTCACAAAAACCGAAGCCGGATCACAGAAACCAAAGCCCGTCCACAGACACCAAAGCCCGGTCACACAAACCAAAACCAGGTCACTGAAACCAAAGCCGGGTCACAGAAACCAACGCCGGGTCACAGAACACAAAGCCGGGTCACAAAAACCAAAGCCGGGTCACTTGAACAAAAGCCGGGTCACAGAAATCAAATCGGATTTAAAAAAACCAAAGCCGGGCCACAAAAACCAAAGCCATGTCACATAAACCAAAGCCGGGTCACAGAAACGAAAGCCGGGTCACACAAACCAAAGCCGGGTCACAGAAACCAAAGCCGGGTCACAAAAACCAACACCGGGACACATAAACCAAAGCCGGGTCACAGAAACCAAAGACGGGTCACATGAACCAAAGCCGGGTCACAGAAACCAAAGCCGGGTTACACAAACCAAAGCCGGGTCACAGAAGCCAAAGCCGGGTCACAAAAACCAAAGCCGGGTCACAGAAACCAAAGTCGGGTCACAGAAACCAAAGCCGGGTCACAAAAACCAAAGCCGGGTCACAGAAACCAAAGCCAGGTCACAGAAACCAAAGCCGGGTCACATGAACCAGAACCGGGTCACATAAACCAGAACAGGGTCACAGAAACTAAAACCGGATCACATAAACCAAAGCCGGGTCACATAAACCAAAGCTGGGTCACATAAACCAAAGCTGAGTAACAGAAACCAAAGCCGGGTCACAGAAAGCAAGGCCGGGTCACAGAAACTAAAGCCGGGTCACAAAAACCAACGCTGGGTCACAAAAACCAAAGCCGGGTCACAAAAATCAAAGATAGGTCACAAAGTCCAAAGCCGGGTCACAGAAACCAAAGCCGGGTCACTGAAACCAAACCCGGGTCATAGCAACAAAGCCGGGTCACAGAAACCAAAGACGGTCATAGGAACCAAAGCCGGGTCACAGAAGGTCCAAAGCCAGGTCACAGCAACCAAAAATGAGTCACAAAAACCAAAGCTGGGTCACAGAAAGCAAAGCTGGGTCACAGAAACCAAAGCCGGATTACAGAAACCAAATCCGGGTCACAAAAACCAAAGCCGGGTCACAGAAAGCAAATCTGGGCTACATAGGGTCCAAAACCGGGTCACAGTAACCAAACACGAGTCACACAAACCAAAGCCGGGTCATCAAAACCAAAGCCGGGTCAGTGCAACCAAAGCCGGATTACAGAAACCAAAGCCGGGTCACAGCAACTAAAGCCGGGTCACAGAAACCAAAGCCGGGTCACATAAACCAAAGCCGGGTCATAGAAACCACAGCCAGATCACAAAACCCAAAGCGGGGTCACATCAACCAAAGCCGGGTCACTGAAACAAAAGCCGGGTCCTGGAAACCAAAGCCAGGTCACAAGGACCAAAGTCGGGTTAGAGACACCAAAGCCGGGTCACATGAATAAAGGCCGGGTCACAGAAACCAAAGCCGGGTCACAGAAACCAAAGCTGGGTGACATAAACCAAAGCATGATCATAGAAACCAGAGCCGGGTCGCACAAACCAAAGCCGGGTCACAGAAATCAAAGCATGGCCACAAAAACCAAAGCCGGGTCACGGAAACCAAAGCCGGATCACAGAAACCAAAGCCAGATCGCAGTAACCAAAGCTGGGTCACAGTAACCAAATCCGGGTCACAAAAACAAAAGCCTGGTCAGAGAAATCAAAGCTGGATCACAGGAACCAGAGCTGGATCACAGAAACCAAAACCGGGTCAAAGAAACCAGAGTCGGGTCACACAAACAAAAGTCGGGTCATAAAAATCAAAGCCGATTCAAAGAAACAAAAGCCGGGTCACACAAACCAAAGTCAAGTCACAGAACCAAAGCCGCGTCACAGAAACCAAAGCTGGGTCACATAAACCAAACCTGGGTGACAAAAATCAAAGCCGGGTCACAGAAACCAAAGCCGGGTCATAGAAACCAAAGCAGGGTCACAGAAGCCAAAGCCAGGTCACCGAAACCAAAGCCCGGCCAAGGGAGCCAAAGCCGGGTAATTTAAACCACACCCGGGTCACATAAACAAAAGCCGGGTCACATAAACCAAAGCTGGGTCACAGAAAGCAAAGCCGGGTCACAAGAACGAAAGCCGGGTCACAGAAACCAAAGCCGGGTCACAAAAACCAAAGCCGGGTCAGAGAGGGTCCAAAGCCGGTTAACGGAAACCAAAGCCGGGTTACAAAAACCAAAGCCGGGTCACAGAAACCAAAGCCGGGTCACGGAATCCAAAGACAAGTCACAAAACCCAAAGCCGCGTCACAGGACCAAAGCACGGTCACAAAAACCAAAGACAAGTCAGAGAAACCAAAGCCGGGTCACAGAAACCAAAGTCGGGTCACAGAAACCAAAGCCGGATTACAGAAACCAATGCCGGGTCACAAAAACCAAAGCCAGGTCACAGAAAACAAAGGCGGATTACACAAACCAAAGCCGGGTCACAAAAACCAAAGCTAGGTCACAGAGGGTCCAAAGCAGGGTCATTGAAACCAAAGACATGTCACAAAAGCCAAAGCCGGATCACAGAAACCAACGCCGGGTCACAAAAACCAAAGCCAGGTCACAGAAAACAAAGGCGGATTACACAAACCAAAGCCGGGTCACAAAAACCAAAGCTAGGTCACAGAGGGTCCAAAGCAGGGTCATTGAAACCAAAGACATGTCACAAAAACCAAAGCCGGATCACAGAAACCAAAACCAGGTCATAGAAACCAAAGTTGGATTAGAGAAACAAAAGGCGGGTTAGAGAAACCAAAGCCGGGTTACAGAGGGTCCAAAGGCGGGTCATTGAAACCAAAGGCGTGTCACAGAAACCAAAGCCGGATCACAGAAACCAAAACCAGGTCATAGAAACCAAAGTTGGATTAGAGAAACAAAAGGCGGGTTAGAGAAACCAAAGCCGGGTTACAGAGGGTCCAAAGGCGGGTCATTGAAACCAAAGGCGTGTCACAGAAACCAAAGCCGGGCAACAGAAACCAAAGCCGGGTCACAAAAACCAAAGCCGGATTACAGAAGCCAAAGCCGGGTCACATGAACCAAAGCCGGGTCACAGAAACCAAAGCCGGGTCACATAAACCAAAGTCGGGTCACATAAACCAAAGCCAGGTCATTGAAACCAAAGCCAAGTCACATGAACCAAAGCCGGGTCACATAACCCAAACCGGGGTCAAAGAAACCAAAGTCGGGTCACAGAAACCAAAGCCGGGTCACAGAAACCAAGCCGGGTCACATAAACCAAAGCCAGATCACAGAAACCAAAGCCGGGTCACCGAAACCAAAGCCGGGTCAACGAACCAATGCCGGAACACAGAAACCAAAGCCGGGTCACACAAACCAAAGCCGGGTCAGAGAAACCAAAGCCGGGTCACACAATCCAAAGCCGGATCACATAAACATAAGACAGGTCACACCAAGCAAAGCCAGGTCACAGAACCAAAGCCGGGTCATAGAAACCAAAGCCAGGTCACACAAGCCAAAACGGGGTCACAGAAACTAAGGCCGGGTTAAAGAAACGAAAGCTGGGTCACAGAAACTAAAGCCGGGTAACACAAACCAAAACCTGGTCACAGAAACCAAAGCCAGGTCACATAAACCAAAGCTGGGTCACATTAACCAAAGCCGGGTCATAGAAACCAATGCCGGTCACAGAAACCAAAGCCGGGTCACATAAACAAAAGCCGTCACTGAAAACAAAGCCGGGTCACAAAAAGCAAAGCCGGGTCACACAAACCAAAGCCGGGTCAGAGAAACGAAAGCCGGGTCACATAAATCAAAGCCACGTCACGGAAACCAAAGTCGGATCACAGAAACCAAAGTCGGGACACAGAAGCCAAAGCCGGTTCACAGAAACCAAAGCCAAGTCACATAAACCAAAGCCGGGTCACAGAAACCAAAGCCAGGCCATAGAAATCAAAGCCAGGTCACATAAACCAGAGCCAGGTCACAGAAACCAAAGCCGGGTCACAAAAACCAAAGCCGGATCACATAAACCAAAGCCGGGTCCCAGAAACCAAAGCCGGATCAACGAACCAAAGCCGGGGCACAGAAACCAAAGCCCGGTCATAGAAACCAAAACCGGGTCAGAGAAACCAAAGCTGGGTCATAAAATCCAAAGCCAGATCATAGAAACCAAAGCCAGGTCACAGCAACCAAAGCCAGGTCACAGAACAAAAGCAGGGTCACAGAAACCAAAGCCCGGTCATAGAAACCAAAACCGGGTCAGAGAAACCAAAGCTGGGTCATAAAATCCAAAGCCAGATCATAGAAACCAAAGCCAGGTCACAGCAACCAAAGCCAGGTCACAGAACCAAAGCAGGGTCACAGAAACCAAAGCCAGGTCACAGAAACCAAAGTGGGGTCACAGAAACCAATGCCGTGTCACATAAACCAATGCCGGGTCACATAAACCAAATCCGGGTCCCAGAAACCAAAGCCGGGTCACAGAAACCAAAGCCAGGTCACAGAAACCAAAGTGGGGTCACAGAAACCAATGCCGTGTCACATAAACCAATGCCGGGTCACATAAACCAAATCCGGGTCCCAGAAACCAAAGCCAGGTCACAAAAACCAAATCCAGTTCACAAAACCAAAGCCGGGTCATAGAAATCAATGCCGGGTCACAGAAACCAAAGTCGGGTCAAAGAAACCAAAGCCGGGTCACAGAAACCTAAGCGGGGTCACAGAAACCAAAACTGGGTCACAGAATCCAAAACCGGGTCACAGAAACCAAAGCCGGGTCACAGAAACCAAAGTCGGGTCAAAGAAACCAAAGCCGGGTCACAGAAACCTAAGCGGGGTCACAGAAACCAAAACTGGGTCACAGAATCCAAAACCGGGTCACAGAAACCAAAGCCGGGTCACAGAGGCCAAAGCCGGGTCACAAAAACCAAAGCCATGTGATAGAAACCAAAGTCGGATCACAGAAGCCAGAACCAGGTCACAAAAACCAAAGCAATGTCACAGAAACCAAAGCCGGGTCACAAAAACCAAAGCCATGTGATAGAAACCAAAGTCGGATCACAGAAGCCAGAACCAGGTCACAAAAACCAAAGCAATGTCACAGAAACCAAAGCCAAGTCACAGAACCCAAAGTCAAGTCACATAATCCAGAGCCGGGTCATAACAAACCACAGCCCGGTCACAGAAACCAAAGCCGGGTCACAGAAACCAAAGTCGGGTCAGAGAAACCAAAGCCGGATCACATAATCCAATGCCGGGTCATTGAAACCAAAGCCGGGTCACAGAAACCAATGCCGGTCCACAGACACCAACGCCGGGTCATAGAAACCAAAGCAGGGTCACGGAAACCAAAGCTAGGTCACTGAAACCAAAGCCGGGTCACAGAAACGAAAGCGGAGTCACAGAAACCAAAGCCGGGTCACAGAAACCAAAGCGGGGTCACAAGAATAAAAGCCGGGTCACAAAAACCAAAGCCGGGTCTTGGAAACCAAAGCCGGGTCACAAAAACCAAAGCCAGGTCACGGAAACCAACGCCAGGTCACAGAAAGCAAAACCGGGTCACAGAAACCAAAGCCGGGTCACATAAATGAAAACCGCGTCGCAGAAACCAAAGCCGGGTCACAGAAACCAAAGTCGAGTCACAGAAACCAAAGCCCGGTCACAGAAACCAAAACCGGGTCACAGAAACCAACGCTGGGTCACAAAACCAACGCCAGGTCACAGAAACCAAAGACGGGTCATTGAAACCAAAGCCGGGTCACATAAACCAAAGCCGTGTCACATAAACCAAAGTCCGGTCACATAAACAAAGCCGGGTCACAGCAACCAAAGCCGGGTCACATAGGATCCAAAACCAGGTCACAGCAACCAAAGACGAGTCACAAAAACCAAAGCCGGGTCACAGAAACCAAAGCCGGGTCACGAAAACCAAAGCCGGGTCACATAAACCAAAGTCCGGTCACATAAACAAAGCCGGGTCACAGCAACCAAAGCCGGGTCACATAGGATCCAAAACCAGGTCACAGCAACCAAAGACGAGTCACAAAAACCAAAGCCGGGTCACAGAAACCAAAGCCGGGTCACGTAAACCAAGCCAGGTCACGGAAACCAAAGCTGGGTCACTAAGGGCCCAAAGTTGGGTCACAGAAACCAAAGACGAGTCACGAAAACCAAAGCCAGGTCACATAAACCAAAGCCGGGTCACAGAAACCAAAGCCGGTTTACAGAAAGCAAAGCCGAGTCACAGAAACTAAAGTCGGGTCACATAAACCAAAGCTGGGTCACAGAGGATCCAAAATCGGGTCACAGAAACCAAAGACGAGTCACACAAACCAAAGCTTGGTCACCGAAACCAAAGCCGGGTCAGAGACACCAAAGTTGGATTACAAAAACCAAAGCCGGGTCCCATAAACCAAAGCCGGGTCACAGAAACCAAAGCAGGGTCATAGAAACCAAAGTCGGATCGCGAGACCTCAGGAACGGAAAAAAGGGTTTTGAAGTCCGCTGCAGAAGAAAGCGCGACAGAAACATTTGCTAAGTATTGGCAGGGGGGATGCGTCGGTCGACATCGACACCAGATCGAGGTCGACACGCCGACCCTCGACCCAGCACGCAGGGTCGAGAGTCAAGAACAACATAGACGTTCACTCTACGTGCGCTGTACTTGCGTCCTACTTGCGACCTACTTGCGTCCTACTTGCGCTCTAGTTGTGCCATAATTGTGCCCTAGTTGCATCCTATTTGCGTCCTACTTACGCCATAGTTGTGTCCTACTTACGCCCTATTTGCACCCTACTTGCGCCCTAGTTGCGCCCTAGTTGTGCCTCAATTGAGCACTAGCTACGCCCTACTTGCGCACTAGTTGCACCCTGGTTGCGCCCTACTTCCGCCCCACTTTTGCCCTACTTGCTCCCTACTTGCGTCCTACTTGCGCCCTACTTGCACCCTAGTTGGACCAGACTTGCGCCCTAGTTACGTGCGATTTGCACCTCAATTAGGCAGTAACTACGCTCTAGTTGCACCCTAGTTGCGTCCTTGTTGTTCCCCAGTTGCGCCCTAGTTGCGCCCTATGTGCGTCCTAGTTACACCATAGTTGCGCCCTAGTTGCGCCTTGCTTGCACCCTAGTTTCGTCATAGTTACACCCTAGTTGCACCATACTTGCGTCCTACTTGTACCCTACTCACACCTTGTTTGCGTCCTAGTGTGCCCTACTTGCGCCCTACTTACGCCGTACTTCCGCCGTACTTGCGCCCTACTTGCGCCCTACTTGCGCCCTAGTCGTGCCTTCGTTACACCTCCCGTGCGAAATGCTGAAGAGCCGCATGACCGCACACTGGCTGTTGATGCCCAATGTGGACACCTCCGCCAACACAGCTACCGCCCGCTAAGCCCAGCTCTCTTGCGCCTCGGCCCAGCAGCGGCGTGGGCCCTGAGCCGGGCAAATCATAGCCAATCGGATGAGGAAGACTCAAGACCGATCCCCCAGGCCGCCATGAGTTTCCCACGCCATAGGCCGCCCAGAGTTTCCCTGCGCCCATTAAACCATTTCTCGTTCATCTGGTGACTGCTCTTCCCTCTTCCACTTAACACGCCAAACCTTCCCCAACACACGCCGTTTCACTCTTGTGCCCATCTGATCACCATTCGCTCCTCAACTCGTCATCCTCAGTCAGTCGCAGCTTGCTGCTCCAGCTGTCTCTGCCCTTCTGCCTCACCCACCATGGCTAACCCTTGGCACAACAGCCCCACTCTTGAGGAGGATGAAAGCAACATCTACAGTTGGTCACATACTGTGCTGACCGTGACCAGCACCATCTTCATCAATGAGTACCGTGTCTCCGACTTTCTTCTTGGTGCCTATGAGCATCAACGCACGCCTCAGCATCCTCCACACCTCTATCGTGCAACCGTCCTTCTGATCTGGGGACATCTCTTCAACCTTGTGGATATGTCCTTCCATTATCTATGCACCAATGCACGCAATGGACCACAAATCTGGTTCAGCCTGCAGCAAGAAGCATGGAAATGGCGGTGGATCACTGTCTGCTGCCAAGACAATCCTATTGCTCTACCTCTGCCAAAAGATCCCACCTCCAGACCCTACATCAAAATTGATCTGGTAGCACCAAAAGAAGAGGAAGAGGTAGAGGAACCAGTGGAAGAAGGGTCTCCAGTGGGACAAGGACAAGCTACCAAAATCATCTACAAAGAAGAAAGCTACATCCAGGAGTGGCAAACACAAATCTACAATCTTCTCTACCCAGAGCTCATTGGTGGGTGTGCAGGTACAAATGCTCTCTTTTGTGACCCGGTTTGCTTTCTCGGACCCGGCTTTGGTGTCTGTAGACCGGCTTTGGTTTTTGTGACACGGCTTTGGTTTCTTTGACTTGGCTTTGGTTTCTGTGATCCAACTTTGGTTTCTAAGACCCGGCTTTTAGTTTATATGGCCCGGCTTTGGTTTCTGCGACCCGGCTTTGGTTTCAGTGACCCAGGTATGGATTCCGTGAACTGGCTTTGGTTTCTCTGACCGGCTTTGGTTTTTATGACCTGGCTTTGGTTTCTGTGACCTGACTTTGGTTTGCTAAAACCCGGCTCTGGATTATGTGACTCGGCTTTGGTTTCTGTAGCTTGGCTTTGGTTTCTGTGACATAGCTTTGGTTTTTGTGACCTGGTTCTGGTTTTTGTCATCCGGCTTTGGTTTGTGTCACCTGGCTTTGGTTTTTGTGACCCGGCTTTGGTTTCTGTGACCCGGCTTTGGTTTCTCTTACCCGGCTTTGCTTTCTATGACCGACTTTGGTTTCTGTGACCCGGCTTTGGTTTCTGTGACCCGGCTTTGGTATATGTGACCCAGCTTTGCTTTCTGTGACCCAGCTTTGGTTTCTGTGACCCAGCTTTGGTTTCTGTAACCCGGCAATGGTTTCGGTGACCCGGCTTTGGTTTGTGTGACCCGGCTTTGGTTCATGTGACCTGGCTTTGGTTTATGTGACCCGGCTTTGGTTTCAATGACCCGGACTTGGTTTTGTGACCCGGTTTGGTTTCTATGACCCGGCTTTGGTTTCTGTGACCCGGCTTTGGTTTCTGTGACCCGGCTTTGGCTTCTGTGACCTGGCTTTGGTTTCTTTGACCCGGCTTTGGTTATTTGACCTGGCTTTGGTTGCTGTGACCTGGCTTTGGTTTCTATGATCCGGCTTTGGATTCTGTGACCCGGCTTTGGTTTTTGTGACCCGGCTTTGGTTTCTATGACCGGGCTTTGGTTTCTATCCCAGTCCGGATCCGAGTCCCAATCCTAGTCCCGATCCCAATCCAGAACCCAGTCCGGATGCCAGCCTGGATCCTTGTCCTGATCCCAGTCCCGATCCCAGTCCCGACCCCTGTCCCAATCCTTGCCTCCATCCCAGTCCCGATCCTCGTCCCGATCCCAGTCCCGATCCCAGTCCTGATCCCAGTCCCGATCCCACTCCCAATCCTAGTCCCGATCCCAGTCCTGCTCCGAGTCCTGATTCCAGTCCCGATCCCAGTCCTGATCCCAGTCCTGATCCCAGTCCCGATCCTAGTCCTGATCCCAGTCCTGATCCCAGTCCCGAACCCAGTCCCGATCCCACCCCCGATCCAAGTCCCGATCCCAGCTCTGTTCCCAGCCACGATCCCAGTCCGGATCCCAGTCC
>SZWC01013260.1:34718-57274 GCA_023375785.1 Penium margaritaceum | reverse complement strand
AGTCCCGATCCCAGTCCGGATCCCAGTCCCGATCCTTGTCCCGATCCCAGTCCCGATTATAGTCCCGATCCCTGTCCCGATCCCAGTCCTGATCCCTGTCCCGATCCTAGTCCTGATCCCAGTCCCGATCCCAGTCCCGATCCCAGTCCCGATCCCAGTCCTGATCCCAATCTCGATCGCAGTCCCGATCCTAGTCCCGATCCCAGTCCCCATCCCGGTCCCCATCCCAGTCTTGATCCTTGTCCTGATCCCTGTCCCAATCCCAGTCCCAAACCCAGTCCCGATCCCAGTCCCGATATGAGTCCTGATCTCGGTCCCGATCATTGTCCCGACCCCAGTCCCGATCCTAGTCCTGATCCCAGACCAAGTCCCAGTCCCGATCCATGTCATGATCCCAGTCCCGATCACAGTCCCGATCCCATCATGATCCCAGACCCGATCCCAGTCCCGATCCAAGCCCTGATCCCAGTTCCAATCCCGGTCCCGATCCCTGTCCCAATCCCCGTTCTGATCTCAGTCCTGATC
This sequence comes from Penium margaritaceum, assembly GCA_023375785.1. Lineage (NCBI taxonomy): Eukaryota > Viridiplantae > Streptophyta > Zygnematophyceae > Desmidiales > Peniaceae > Penium > Penium margaritaceum. The sequence goes on along the minus strand of SZWC01013260.1, from coordinate 56,749 downwards.
CCAGTCCGGATCCCAGCCCGGATCCCAGTCCCGATCCCACTCCCGATCCCAGTCCCGATCCTAGTCCTGATCCCAGTCCGGATCCCAGTCCCGATCCCAGTCTCGATTTCAGTCCCGATCCCAGTCCCGATTCCAGTCCCGATCCAAGTAGGGCGCAACTAGCGCATAACTAAGGCGCAACAAGGGTGCAACTAGGGCGCAACTAGGGCGCAACTAGGGTGCAACTAAGGCGCAACAAGGACGCAACTAGGGCGCAACTAGGGCGCAACTAGGGCGCAACTAGAGCGCAACTAGGGCGTAACTAGGGCGCGAATAGGACGCAACTAGGACACAACTAGAGCGCAACTAGTGCACAACTAGGGCACAACAAGGGCGCAACGAGCGCGCAACTAGGGCGCAATGAGGGCGCAACGAGGGTGCAACTAGGGTGCAACTAGGGCGCAACTAGGATACAACTAGGGTAGAACCAGGGCGTAACTAGGGTGCAACTAGGACGCAACTAGGGCACAAATTCGGCACAACTAGGATGCAACTAGGTTGTAACTAGGGCGCAACTAGGGCACAACTAGGGTGCAACTAGGGCACAACTAGGGCGCAACCGGAATGCAACCAGGGCGCAACTAGGGCACAACTAGGGCACAACTAGGGCGCACCTAGGGCGCAACTAGGGTACAACTAGTGTGCAAGTTGGGCGCAACTACGGTGGAACTAAGGCGCAACTAGCGCTCAAGTATGGCACAAGTAGGAAGCATTTAGGGCGCAACTAGGGCACAACTAGGGCATAGCTAGTTCCCAACTAAGGCACAACTAGGGCGCAAGAAGGGTGCCAGTAGGGTGCAAGTAGGGTGCAACAAGGACACAAACAATGTTCAACAAGAGCGCAACTAGGGCGCGACTAGGGCGCAACTAGGGCGTGACTAGGGCGCGACTAGGGCGCGACTAGGGCGTGACCAGTCCTGATCCCAGTCCTGATCCTAGTCCCGATCCTAGTCTCGATCTCAGTCCCCATCCTCGTCCCGATCCCAGTCCCGATCCTAGTCGCGATCTTAGTCCCGATCCCAGTCTCGATCTCAGTCCCAATCACAATCTTGATCACAGTCCTGATCCCAATCCCGATCACATTCCCGATCCTAGTCCTGATCCCAGTCCCGATCCAAGTCTCAATCCCACTCCCGATCCCAGTCTCGATCCGAGTCCCGGTCGCAATCCCGATCATAGTCCCGATCCCTGTCCCGATCCTAGTCCCGATCCTAGTCCTGATCCGAGTCCCGATCCCAGTCCCGATTCCAGTTCGGTGCCAATCCCGATCACAGTCCCGATCATAGTCCCGATCCCAGTCCTGATCCCAGTCCTGATCCTTGTCCCGATCCCAGTCTTGATCCCTGTCCCGATCCTAGTCCTGATCCCAGTTTCGTTCCAGTCCCGATCCATGTCCTCATCCTAGTCACGATCACAGTCCTGATCTCCGTCCCAATCTGAGTCCCAATCCCAGTCTCGATCCAGTCCCGATCCCAGTCCCCATCCCAGTCCCAATCCCAATCCCGATCCCAGTCCCGATCCCAGTCCTGATCCCAGTGTCGATCCCAGTCCCGATCCCAGTCCCAATCCTAGTCGCGATCCTAGTCCCGATCAGAGTCCCAATCCTAGTCTCGATCCCAGTCTCGATTCCAGTCCCGATCCTAGTCCCAATCCCAGACCCGATCCTAGTCTCAATCCCACTCACGATCCCAGTCCTGATCCCAGTCCCGACCCCAATCTTGATCCCAATCCGGATCCCAGCCCCGATCCCAGCCCGGATCGTAGTCCCAATCCTAGCCCCGATTCCAGCCCCGATCCTAGTCCCGATCCCACTCCCAATTCCTGTCCCGATCCCAGTCCCGATCCCAGTCCTGATCCCAGTCCCGATCCCAGTCCCGATCCCAGTCCCGATCCTAGACCCGATTCCAGTCCCGATCCCAGTGCCGTTCCCAGTCTCGATCCCAATCCCGATCCCACTCCCGATCCCAGTCCCGATCCCATTCCCCATCCCACTCGTGATCACAGTTCCGATCCTAATCTTGATCCCAGTCCCGATCCCACTCCCCATCCTTGTCCTGATCCTAGTCCTGATCCTAGTCCCAATCCTAGTCCCGATCCCAATCACGATCCTAGTCCCGATCTGAGTCCCGGTCCGAGTCCCGATCTCGGTCCTGATTCCAGTCTTGATCCCAGTCCCGGTCCCAGTTCTGATCCCAGTCCCGATCCCAATCCCAATCCCAGTCCTGATCCTAGTTTCAATCCCAATCCCGATCCTAGTCCCGATCCCAGTTCCGATCCCAGTCCCGATCCCAGTCCCGATCCCAAACGCGATCCCAGTCTAGATCGCTGTCCCGATCATTCTCGCGATCCAAGTCCTGATCCCAGTCTTGATCTTAGTCCCAATCCCAGTCCCGGTCCCAGTCCTGATCCCAGTCTTGATCCCACTCCCAATCCCAGTCGCGGTCCTAGTCCTGATCCGGGTCTTGATCCCACTTCCGATCCCAGTCCCGATCCTAGTCTCGATCACAGTCACGATCCTAGTCCCGATCCTAGTCCCAAACCCAGTCCTCATCCCTGTCTTGATCCTAGTCTCGATCCCAGTCCCGATCCTAGTCCTGATCCTAGTCTCGATACCAGTCACGATCCCAGTCTGGATCCCACTCCCGATACCAGTTTCGATCCTAGTACCGATCCTAGTCCCAATCCCAGTCCCGATCCCAATCTTGATCCTAGTCGCGATCCTAGTCCCAATCCCAAACCCGATCCTGGTCCTGATGCCAGTCACGATCCCAGCCCCGATTTGAGTCTCGATCCTAGTCTCAATCCATGTCTTGATACGAGTCCCTATCCCAGTCCCGATCACATTCCAGATCACAATCCCGATCCCACTCCCGATCACAGTCCCGATCCTAGTCCTGATCTAAGTCGCGATCCATGTCTCGATCCCACTCCGGATCCCAGTTCCGATCCGGGTCCCGTTCCCAGTCTCAGTCCTAGTCCCGATCCTTGTCCTGATCTCAGTCCTGATCCCAGTCCTGATCATAGTGCAGATCCCAGTCCCAATCCCAGTCCTGATCCCAGTCCCAGTACCCATCCCCATCTCAGTCCCGATCCCAGTCCCGCTCCCAGTCCCGATCCCAGTCCTGATCCCAGCCCTGATCCCAGTCCCGATCCAAGTCCCGATCCCATTCCCGATCCCTGTCTCGATCACAGTCCTGTTCCGAGTCCCGATCCCTGTCCCGGTCACAGTCCCGCCCTACTTGCGCCCTACTTGCGCCCTACTTGCGCCCTACTTGCGCCCTACTTGCGCACTACTTGTGCCCTACTTGCGCCCTACTTGCGCCCTACTTGCGCCCTACTTGCGCCCTACTTGCGCCCTACTCGCGCCCTACTCGCGCCCTACTCGCGCCCTACTCGCGCCCTACTCGCGCCCTACTCGCGCCCTACTCGCGCCCTACTCGCGCCCTACTCGCGCCCTACTCGCGCCCTACTCGCGCCCTACTCGCGCCCTACTCGCGCCCTACTCGCGCCCTACTCGCGCCCTACTCGCGCCCTACTCGCGCCCTACTCGCGCCCTACTCGCGCCCTACTCGCGCCCTACTCGCGCCCTACTCGCGCCCTACTCGCGCCCTACTCGCGCCCTACTCGCGCCCTACTCGCGCCCTACTCGCGCCCTACTCGCGCCCTACTCGCGCCCTACTCGCGCCCTACTCGCGCCCTACTCGCGCCCTACTCGCGCCCTACTCGCGCCCTACTCGCGCCCTACTCGCGCCCTACTCGCGCCCTACTCGCGCCCTACTCGCGCCCTACTCGCGCCCTACTCGCGCCCTACTCGCGCCCTACTCGCGCCCTACTCGCGCCCTACTCGCGCCCTACTCGCGCCCTACTCGCGCCCTACTCGCGCCCTACTCGCGCCCTACTCGCGCCCTACTCGCGCCCTACTCGCGCCCTACTCGCGCCCTACTCGCGCCCTACTCGCGCCCTACTCGCGCCCTACTCGCGCCCTACTCGCGCCCTACTCGCGCCCTACTCGCGCCCTACTCGCGCCCTACTCGCGCCCTACTCGCGCCCTACTCGCGCCCTACTCGCGCCCTACTCGCGCCCTACTCGCGCCCTACTCGCGCCCTACTCGCGCCCTACTCGCGCCCTACTCGCGCCCTACTCGCGCCCTACTCGCGCCCTACTCGCGCCCTACTCGCGCCCTACTCGCGCCCTACTCGCGCCCTACTCGCGCCCTACTCGCGCCCTACTCGCGCCCTACTCGCGCCCTACTCGCGCCCTACTCGCGCCCTACTCGCGCCCTACTCGCGCCCTACTCGCGCCCTACTCGCGCCCTACTCGCGCCCTACTCGCGCCCTACTCGCGCCCTACTCGCGCCCTACTCGCGCCCTACTCGCGCCCTACTCGCGCCCTACTCGCGCCCTACTCGCGCCCTACTCGCGCCCTACTCGCGCCCTACTCGCGCCCTACTCGCGCCCTACTCGCGCCCTACTCGCGCCCTACTCGCGCCCTACTCGCGCCCTACTCGCGCCCTACTCGCGCCCTACTCGCGCCCTACTCGCGCCCTACTCGCGCCCTACTCGCGCCCTACTCGCGCCCTACTCGCGCCCTACTCGCGCCCTACTTGCGCCCTACTCGCACCCTATTTGCGCCCTACCTGCACCCTACTTACACCCTACTTGCGTCCAACTTGCGCCCTATTTGCGTCCTACTTGCGCCCAATTTACGCCCTACTTGTGCCCTACTTACGCCCTACATGCGCCCTACTTGCACCCTACTTGCGCCGTACTTGCGCCCTACTAGCGCCCCACTTGCACCCTACTTGTGCCCTACTTGCACCCTACTTGCGCCCTACTTGTGCCCTACTTGCGCCCTATTTGCACCCTACTTGCGCCCTATTTGCGCCCTACTTGCGCCTTAGTTGCGCCCTACCTGCGCCGTACTTGCACCCTTCTTGCACCCTAGTTACTCCCTACTTGCATCCTACTTGCGCCCTACTTGCGCCCTACTTTTGCCCTACTTGCGCCGTACTTGCGCCCTACTTGGACCCTACTTGCGTCGTACTTGCGCCCATCTTGCGCCCTACTTCCGCCCTACTTACGCCCTACTTGCGCCCTACTTGCGTCCTACTTGCGCCCTACTTGCGCCCTACATGCGCCCTACTTAAACCCTACTTGTGCACTACTTGCGCCCTACTTGCGCCCTGTTTGCGCCCTACTTGCGCTCTACTTGCGCCCTACTTGCGCCATACTTGCGCCCTACTTGCGCCCTACTTGCCCCCTACTTGTGCCCTACTTGCGCCCTACTTGCCCCCTACTTGCGCCCTACTTGCGCCCTACTTATGCCCTACTTGCGCCCTACTTGCGCCCTACATGCGCCCTACTTGCGCCTTACTTGCACCCTACTTGCCCCCTACTTGTGCCCTACTTGCGCCCTACTTGCCCCCTACTTGCGCCCTACTTGCGCCCTACTTATGCCCTACTTGCGCCCTACTTGCGCCCTACATGCGCCCTACTTGCGCCTTACTTGCACCCTACTTGCCCCCTACTTGTGCCCTACTTGCGCCCTACTTGCCCCCTACTTGCGCCCTACTTGCGCCCTACTTATGCCCTACTTGCGCCCTACTTGCGCCCTACATGCGCCCTACTTGCGCCTTACTTGCACCCTACTTGCCCCCTACTTGTGCCCTACTTGCGCCCTACTTGCCCCCTACTTGCGCCCTACTTGCGCCCTACTTATGCCCTACTTGCGCCCTACTTGCGCCCTACATGCGCCCTACTTGCGCCTTACTTGCACCCTACTTGCCCCCTACTTGTGCCCTACTTGCGCCCTACTTGCCCCCTACTTGCGCCCTACTTGCGCCCTACTTATGCCCTACTTGCGCCCTACTTGCGCCCTACATGCGCCCTACTTGCGCCTTACTTGCACCCTACTTGCCCCCTACTTGTGCCCTACTTGCGCCCTACTTGCCCCCTACTTGCGCCCTACTTGCGCCCTACTTATGCCCTACTTGCGCCCTACTTGCGCCCTACATGCGCCCTACTTGCGCCTTACTTGCACCCTACTTGCCCCCTACTTGTGCCCTACTTGCGCCCTACTTGCCCCCTACTTGCGCCCTACTTGCGCCCTACTTATGCCCTACTTGCGCCCTACTTGCGCCCTACATGCGCCCTACTTGCGCCTTACTTGCACCCTACTTGCCCCCTACTTGTGCCCTACTTGCGCCCTACTTGCCCCCTACTTGCGCCCTACTTGCGCCCTACTTATGCCCTACTTGCGCCCTACTTGCGCCCTACATGCGCCCTACTTGCGCCTTACTTGCACCCTACTTGCCCCCTACTTGTGCCCTACTTGCGCCCTACTTGCCCCCTACTTGCGCCCTACTTGCGCCCTACTTATGCCCTACTTGCGCCCTACTTGCGCCCTACATGCGCCCTACTTGCGCCTTACTTGCACCCTACTTGCCCCCTACTTGTGCCCTACTTGCGCCCTACTTGCCCCCTACTTGCGCCCTACTTGCGCCCTACTTATGCCCTACTTGCGCCCTACTTGCGCCCTACATGCGCCCTACTTGCGCCTTACTTGCACCCTACTTGCCCCCTACTTGTGCCCTACTTGCGCCCTACTTGCCCCCTACTTGCGCCCTACTTGCGCCCTACTTATGCCCTACTTGCGCCCTACTTGCGCCCTACATGCGCCCTACTTGCGCCTTACTTGCACCCTACTTGCCCCCTACTTGTGCCCTACTTGCGCCCTACTTGCCCCCTACTTGCGCCCTACTTGCGCCCTACTTATGCCCTACTTGCGCCCTACTTGCGCCCTACATGCGCCCTACTTGCGCCTTACTTGCACCCTACTTGCCCCCTACTTGTGCCCTACTTGCGCCCTACTTGCCCCCTACTTGCGCCCTACTTGCGCCCTACTTTTGCCCTACTTGCGCCCTACTCGCACCCTATTTGCGCCCTACTTGCGCCCTGTTTGCGCCCTACTTGCACCCTACTTGCGCCATACCTGCGCCCATCTTACGCCCTACTTCCGCCCTATTTGCGCCCTACTTGCGCCGTATTTACATCCTACTTGCACCCTACTTGCGCCCTACTTGCGCCCTACTTAAGCCCTACTTGTGCCTTTTTTACGCCCTACTTGCGCCCTACTTGCGCCCTACTTGCGTCCTACTTGCGCCCTACTTGCGCACCACTTACGCCCTACTTGTGCCCTACTTACGCCCTACTTGCGTCCTTCTTGCGTCCTACTTGCACCCTAGTTGCACCCTGCTTGCGCCCCACTTGCGCCCTACTTGCGCCCTACTTGTGCCCTACTTGCACCCTATTTGCGCCCTACTTGCGCCCTACTTACGCCCTACTTTTGCCCTACTTGCGCCCTACTCGCACCCTATTTGCGCCCTACTTACGCCCTGTTTGCGCCCTATTTGCACCCTATTTGCGCCCTACTTGCGCCCTGTTTGCGCCCTATTTGCACCCTACTTGCGCCCTACTTGCGCCCTACTCGCACCCTACTTGCACCCTACTTGTGCCCTACTTGCGCCCTACTTGCGTCCTACTTGCCCCCTACTTGCGCCCTACTTGCGCCCTACTCGCACCCTACTTGCACCCTACTTGTGCCCTACTTGCGCCCTACTTGCGTCCTACTTGCCCCCTACTTGCGCCCTACTTGCGCCCTACTCGCACCCTACTTGCACCCTACTTGTGCCCTACTTGCGCCCTACTTGCGTCCTACTTGCCCCCTACTTGCGCCCTACTTGCGCCCTACTCGCACCCTACTTGCACCCTACTTGTGCCCTACTTGCGCCCTACTTGCGTCCTACTTGCCCCCTACTTGCGCCCTACTTGCGCCCTACTCGCACCCTACTTGCACCCTACTTGTGCCCTACTTGCGCCCTACTTGCGTCCTACTTGCCCCCTACTTGCGCCCTACTTGCGCCCTACTCGCACCCTACTTGCACCCTACTTGTGCCCTACTTGCGCCCTACTTGCGTCCTACTTGCCCCCTACTTGCGCCCTACTTGCGCCCTACTCGCACCCTACTTGCACCCTACTTGTGCCCTACTTGCGCCCTACTTGCGTCCTACTTGCCCCCTACTTGCGCCCTACTTGCGCCCTACTCGCACCCTACTTGCACCCTACTTGTGCCCTACTTGCGCCCTACTTGCGTCCTACTTGCCCCCTACTTGCGCCCTACTTGCGCCCTACTCGCACCCTACTTGCACCCTACTTGTGCCCTACTTGCGCCCTACTTGCGTCCTACTTGCCCCCTACTTGCGCCCTACTTGCGCCCTACTCGCACCCTACTTGCACCCTACTTGTGCCCTACTTGCGCCCTACTTGCGTCCTACTTGCCCCCTACTTGCGCCCTACTTGCGCCCTACTCGCACCCTACTTGCACCCTACTTGTGCCCTACTTGCGCCCTACTTGCGTCCTACTTGCCCCCTACTTGCGCCCTACTTGCGCCCTACTCGCACCCTACTTGCACCCTACTTGTGCCCTACTTGCGCCCTACTTGCGTCCTACTTGCCCCCTACTTGCGCCCTACTTGCGCCCTACTCGCACCCTACTTGCACCCTACTTGTGCCCTACTTGCGCCCTACTTGCGTCCTACTTGCCCCCTACTTGCGCCCTACTTGCGCCCTACTTGCGCCCTACTTGCGCCCTACTTGCGCCCTACTTGCGCCCTACTTGCGCCCTACTTGCGCCCTACTTGCACCCTATTTGCGCCCTACTTGTGCCCTACTTCCGCCCTACTTGCACCCTGCTTGCATCCTACGTACGCCCTACTTGCGCCCTACTTGCACCCTATTTGTGCCCTAGTTGCGCCCTATTTGCGCCCTACTTCCGCCTTACTTGCACCCTACTTACGTCCTACTTATGTCCTACTTGCACCCTACTTGCGCCCTACTTGAACTCACACGCACTTATACGCACTTACACAACTTACACGTACTTATACAAAGTTATACGCACTTACACGAACTTACACGAAATTGCACGTACTTACACGCACTTACACGCACGTACATGCACTTACACACACTTTATGCACTTGAACGAATGAACATGCACTTATATGCACTTATACGAACTTTCACGCACTTACATGCACTCACACAAACTTACACGTACTCACACGTACTTACACGCACTAACGCATACTTACACACACTTACACGTACCTACACGCGCTTACACGCACTTACATGTACTTACATGCACTGACACAAACTCACACATACTTACACACACTTACACGCACTTACACAAACTTACATGAACTTACACACACTTACATGCACTTACGCACACTTACACGTACTTCCATGCACCTACACGCACTTACACACACTTCCACATACTTACACGCACTTACACACGCGAACACGCACTGACACATATTTACACGCACTTACACGCACCTACACGCACTTACACGCACTTGTGTGCACTTGCGCACACTTACACACACTTACACGCACTTACACGTACTTACATGCACTTACACGCACTTACACACACTTACTCGAACTTACACGCACTTACACGCACTCGCACGCACGTAAACACACTTACATACACTTACACGTACTTATACAAACTTACATGCACATATACATACTTATTCAAACTTACATGCAGTTACAAGTACTTATACGTACTTGGACAAACTTACACACACTTACACACACTTACATACACTTACACGTACTTATACAAACTTACATGCACATATACATACTTATTCAAACTTACATGCAGTTACAAGTACTTATACGTACTTGGACAAACTTACACACGCTTACACGCACTTACACGCACTTACACGCACTTACAAGCACTTACACGCACTTACACGCACTTACATGTACTTACATGAACTTACAAGTACTTACATGTACTAACACGCACTTACACATACTTACACGCACTTATACGTACTTACACGCACTTACACGCACTTACATGCACTTACACGCACTTACACGCACTTACACACACTTACACGTACTTGTATGCACTTGGACATACTTACACCCACTAATACATACCTACACGCACTTACGCATACTTACGCGCACTTACACACACTTGCACACACACGTACTTTACAGGCACTTACATACATTTATACATACTTACACGCACTTACACACACTTACACGCAGTTACACATACGTATACGCACTTAAACACACTTGCACGCACTTACACGTACTTATACACACTTACACACAGTTATATATACTTACACGCACTTACACGCACTTACACATACTTACACGCACTTGCATGCACTTACACATACTTACACATACTCACACACACTTACACGCATTTACATCCACTTACATGCACTAACACGCAATTACACGCACATACCCGTACTCACGCGCACTTACACGCACTGACACAAACTTACATGCACTTACGCACACTTACACGCACTCACATCCACTTACACGAACGTACACGCACTTACATGCACTTACACAAACTTACATGCACTTACATGTACTTACACGCACTTACACATACTCACACACACTTACACGTATTTACACATACCTACACGCACCTACACATACTTACACGCACTTACACGCACTTACACGCACTTACACGCACTGACACAAACTCACACGCACTTACACGTAGTTACGGGAACGTACATGCACTTACACAAACGTACAGGAACGTACTCAAACTTACACACAAATACACGCACTTACATGCACTTACATGCACTTATACGCACTTATGCACACTTACATGCACTTACACGAACACACACGCACTTACACACACTTACACAAACTTACACGTACTTAAACGCTTTCACGGTACTTACACACACTCACACGCATTTGCACACACTTACACGTAATTACACGCATTTACATGTTCTTACACGTACTTACACGCACTTACACGCACTTACACGCACGGACACGAACTCACATGCACTTACACGCAATAACACAAACTTATACACACTTACATGCACTTACATTAACTTACACAAACATACACGCACTTACACACACTTACACACACTTAGATGTACTTACATGCACGTACACGTAATTGCATGCACTTGCACACACTTACACACACTTACTCTCACTTACACATACTTACGCGCACTTTTTCACACTTACACACACTTACATGCTCTTATACGCACTTACACGCATTTACACGCACTTACATGCACTTACACACACTTACAAGTACTTGCATGCACTTCCACGTACTTACACACACATACACATACTTACACGTACTTATACAAAATACACGCATGTACATACACTTACACGTACGTACATGCACTTGCATGCACTTACACGCACTAAGACGCACTTACACAAACTTACACGCACTTACACGCACTTACACGCACTTACACATAGTTACACGCACTTAGACGCACTTACATGTACTTACATGCACTTACACAAACATATACGTACTTACACACACTTACACACACTGGACATACACGCAACTACACGTACTCACATGCACTTACACGCATTTACATGCACTTACATGTACTTAAATGCAATTACACGTACTTACACGTACTTACATGTACTTACACGCACTCACACGAACTTACACGCACTTACACGTACTTATACGCACTTATAAGTACTTACACAAATGTACGCGCACTTACACACACTTACACAAACTTACACGCACTTACATGTACTTACACACGCTTACACGTACTCACATACACTTACACGCACTCACACGCACTTAGACATACTTACACGTAAGTGCACGCACTTGCATGCACTTACACGCACTTATACGCACTTACACGCACTTACACACACTGACACAAACTCACACGCACTTACACGCCCTTACACAAACTTACACGCACTTACACAAACGTATACAAACTTACACGAACTTACACATTATTGCACATACTTACACGCACTTTCACGTACTTACACGCACTTACACACACTTACACACACTTATACAAACGTACACACACCTACATGCACTTTATACAAACTTACACACAGTTACATGTACTTACACACACTTACACAAATGAACACGTACTTACACACACTTACACATGCTTGTATACACTTGCACACACTTACACGCACTTACACATACTTACATGCACTTACGCACACTTACACGCACTTACACGAACGTATACGTACTTAGAAGTACTTACATGCACTTACACGCACTTGCACACACTTACACGCACTTACACGTACTCACACGCACTTACACGCATTTACATGCACTTACATATACTTACACGTAAATATACGTACTTACACGTACTTACACGCACTTATACGCACTGACACAAACTTACACGCACTTAAGTGCACCTATACGCACTTATACACACTTACAAAAACGTAGACGCACCTACACACACTTACACAATCTTATACACACTTACATGTACTTACACACACTTACACGCACTCACAGACACTTACACGCACTCACATGCACTTACACATACTTATATGTACTTACATGCACTTACATGCACTTACATGCACTTATGCGCACTTACACAAACTTACACGGAAGTACACAAACTTACACGTAATTGCACGTACTTACACGCACTTACACACACTTACACGCACTTACATGTACTTACACGCACTTACACACACTTACACGCACTTACACGAACGTACACGTACTTACATGCACTTACACGAACTTACACGCACTTACATGCACTCACACACACTTACACGCACTCACACGTACTTACACATACTTACAGACACTTACACACACTTACAATCACTTACACGTGCTTACACGCACTTACACGTACTTACACGCATTGACACAAACTCACATGTACGTATACGTACTTACACGATTTTACACACACTTACACATACTTACACAAACATACACAATCATACACAAACTTACATACACCTAAACACACTTACATACACTTACATGCACTTACACGTACTTCTACACACTTACACAAACTTACACACACTGGCACGCACAGGTACGCACTTACATGCACGTTTACGCACTTACACGTACTTACATGCACTTACACACACTTACATGCACTTATACGCACTGACAGGCACTTACATGCACTTACACGCTCTTACACACGCTTTACAGGCACTTACACGCACTTTACAGGCACTTACACGCACTTACACGCACTTACACATACTTACACGCATTTACACATACTTTCACACACTTACACGTACTTATACAAACTCATACACACTTACACGCACTTACACACACTTACGCATACTTATACATACTTACAGGTACTTACATGCACTTACACACACATATACGCACTTACAGGTACTTACACGTACTTACTCACACTTACACATACTTACACGCACTTACACGCACTTACACACACTTACACAAACGTACACGCACTTACACGCACTTACACATACTTATATGTACTTGCAAGCACATATACACACTTACACGCACTCACACGCACTTACACGCATGTATATATACTTACATGCACTTATACACAATTACAGGCACATACCCACACTCACACGCACTTACACACACAGACACAAACTTACACACACTTACACGTACTTACATGTACTTACACCCTCTTAGACGAACGTACACACACTTTCACGAACTTACACGCACTTCCATGCACTTACACGCACTTAGTTGGGTGGGAAGTTGGTTGGAAGTTGGGTTTGAAGTTGGGTTGGAAGTCAGGATGGATATTGGGATGGAAGGTGCGTTGGATGTTGGGTTGGCACATGGATTGGAAGTTTGGTTGGAAGTTGGGTTTGAAGTTGGGTTGAGAGCTGGGTTGGAAGCTGGGTTGGATGCTGAGTTGCACATTGGTTTCAATTTGGGTTGGATGTTGGGTTGGAAGTTGGATTGGAAGTTGGATTGGAAGCTTGGTTGGAAGGTGGGATGGAAGTTGGGATGAAGCTTGGGTTGGAAGTTGGGTTGGAAGATGGGATGGAGTTTGGGATGTAAGTTGGGTTGGAAGCTGGGTTGGAAGTTGGGTTGTAAGTTGGGGTGGAAGTTGGGTTGGAAGTTGGGTTGGAAGTTGGATTGGAAGTTTGGTTGGAAGTTGGGTTGGAAGTTGGGAGCGAAGTTGGGTTAGTAGTTGGGTTGGAAGTTGGATTGGAAGTGAGGTTGGAAGTTGGGATGGAAGCTGGGTTGGAAGCTGGGTTTGAGTGTCGTTGGCAGTTGGATTGGAAGTTCGTTTGGAATTTGGGTTCGAAGTTGGCTTGGAAGTTGGGTTGGTAGCTAGGTAAGAAGCTGGGTTGGGAGTTGGGTTGGAAGTTGGGTTGGAAGTGTGGTTGGAAGTTGGGTTGGAAGTTGGGTTGGAAGTTGGGTTGGAAGTTGAATTGGAAGTTAGGTTGGAAGTTGGAATGGAAGCTGGAATGGAAGTTGGGTTTGAAACTCGGATGGAAGTTGGTTTGGATGTTGGGTTGGAAGATGGATTGGAATGTGGGTTGGAAGTTGGGTTTGAAGCTGGGTTGGATGTTGGGCTGGGAGTTGAGGTGGAAGTTGGGTTGGAAGTTGGGTTGGAAGTTGGGTTGGAAGTTGGGTTGGAAGTTGAGTTGAAAGTTGGGTTGGAAGTTGGGTTGGACGATGAGATGGAGTTTGGGAGGTAAGTTAGGTTGGAAGCTCGGTTGGAAGTTGGGTTTGAAGTTGGGGTAGAAGTCGGCTTTGAAGTTGGGATGGAAGTTGGGATAGAAGTAAGGCTGGAAGTTGGGTTGGCGTTTTGGCTGGAAGCTCGGTTGGAAGATGGGTTGGGTGTTGGGTTGGAAGTTGGGTTTGAAGTTGGGTGAGAAGTTGGACTGGAAGTTGGGTTGGAAGTTGGGTTGCACGTTGGGTTGGAAGTTGGGTTGGAAGTTGGGATGGTAACCGAGATGGAAGTTGGATTGGAGATTTGGTTGGAAGTTGGGTTGGAAGTTGGGTCGGACGTTGGATTCGAAGTTGTGTTGGGGGTTGGGTTGGAAGTTGGGATTGAAGTTGGGATGGAAGTTGGGATTGAACTTGGGTTAGAAGTTAAGTTGGAAGTTGGGTTGGAAGTAGGGTGGGATGTTGGGTTAGAAGCTGGGTTTTAAAGTTCAGTTGGAAATTGGGTTAGAAGCTGGGTTGGAGGGTTGGTTGGAAAATGGGTTGGAAGTTTGGCTGGAATTTGGGCTGGAAGTTGGATTGGTAGTTGGGCTGGAAGTTGGGTTTAAAATTGGAATGGAAGTGGGGATGGAAGTTGGGTTTGAAATTGGGAAGGAAGTTGGGATGGAAGTTGGGTTGGAAGTTGGGTTGGAATTTTGGCTGGACGTTGGGCTGGAAGTTGGGTTGGATGTTGGGTTGGAAGTTGAGTTGGAAATTGGATTGTATGTTGGGTTGGAGGTAGGGTTGGAAGTTGGGTTGGAAGTTGGGTTGGAAATTGGGTTGGGAGTTGGGTTGGAAATTGGGTTGGAAGTTGGGTTGGAAGTTGGGATGATTTTTGGAACGACCGTTGTGATGGAAGTTGGGTTGTACGTTGGGCTAGAAGCTGGGTTGGAAGTTGGGTTGGAAGTTGGGTCAGAAGTTGGGATGGAAATTGGGACGGAAGTTAGGCTGGATGTTGGGTTGGAAGGTTGATGGAAAACTGGGTTCGGAGTTGGGTTTGAAGTTGGGCTGAAGTTTGGGTTGGATGCTAGGTTGGATGCTGGGTGGGAAGTGTGGTTGGAAAGTGGGATGGATGTTAGGCTGAAAGTTGGATCGGAAGTTGGGTTGGAAGCTGGGTTGGAAGCTGGGTTGGACGTTGGGATGGATGTTGGGATGAAATTTGGACTGGAAGTTGGGTTGGAAGCTGGGTTGGAAGCTGGGTTGGAAGTAGGGTTGGATGTTGGATTGGAAATTGGGTTGGAAGTTGTGTTGGAAGTTGGGTTGGAAGTTGGGTTGGAAGTTGCACTGGACATTGGGTTGGACGGTAAGTTGAAAGTTGGGTTGGAATGAGGGTTGGAAGTTGGGTTGGAAGTTGGGTTGGAAGTTGGGTTGGAAGTTGGGTTGGTAGTTGGTTTGGAAGTTGCGTTGGAAAATGGGATGGAAGTTGGAATGGAAGTTTGGTTTGGAGTTGGGATGGAAGTTGGGATGGAAGTTGGACTGGAAGTTGGGTTGGAAATTGGGCTGGAAGGTGGGTTGGAAGTTGGGCTGGATGTAGGGATGGAAGTCGAGTTGGAAGTTGGGTTGTAAGTTGGGTTGGAGGTTGGGTTAGATTTGGGTTGGAAGTTGGGTTAAAAGCTGGAGTGGAAGTTGGGTTGGAAGTTGGATTGGAAGTTGGGTTGGAATTTAGGTTGGAAGTTGTGATGGAAATTGGGATGGAAGTTGGGTTGGATGTTGGATTGAAAAATGGACTAGGAGTTGGGTTGGAAGTTGGGTTTAGTGTTGGGTTGAAAGTTGGGCTAGAAGCTGGGTTGGATGTTGTGTTGGAAGTGTGGTTGGAATTTGGGTTGGATATTGGGTTGACAGTTGGGTTGGAAGTTGGGTTGTAAGTTGTGTTGGAAGCCGGGTTGGAAGTTGGGATGGAAATTGGGATGAAAGTTGGGTTGGAAGTTGGGTTGGAATTGAGTTGGAAGTTGGGTTGGAAGTTGGGCTGGAAGTTGAATTGGAAGTTGGATTGGACATTGTGTTAGAAGTTGGGCTCGGAGTTGTGTTGGAAGCTGGGATGGACGTTGGGCTGGAAGTTGGATGGAAGTTGGGATGGAAGTTGGGTTGGAAGTTGAGTTAGAAGTTGGGTTAGAAGTTGGGTTGGAAGTTGGATTGGAACTTGGGTTCGAAGTTGGGTTGGAAATTGGGTTGGAAGTTGGGTTGGAAGCTGGGTTCGGAGCTATGTTGAATACTTGGTTGGAAGTTGGGTAGGAATTTGGCTTGGAAGTTGGGTTGGAAGTTGGGTTGGAAGGTGGGTTGTAAGCTGGGTAAGAAGCTATGTCGAATACTGGGCTGGAAGTGGTAGGAATTTGGATTGGAAGTTGGGTTGGAATTTGGGATGGAAGTTTGGATGAAAGTTGGGTTGGAAGCTGGGTTGGATCTTGGGCTATAATTCGGGTTGGAAGTTGGATTGGAGGTTGGGTCCGAAGTTAGGTTGGAAGTTGTGTTGGAAGTTAAGTTGGAAGTTGGGTTGGAGCTGGGTTGGAAGTTGGGATGGAAATTGGGATGGAAGTTGGGTTGGAAGCTGGGTTGGATCTTGGGCTATAATTCGGGTTGGAAGTTGGATTGGAGGTTGGGTCCGAAGTTAGGTTGGAAGTTGTGTTGGAAGTTAAGTTGGAAGTTGGGTTGGAGCTGGGCTGGAAGTTGGGATGGAAATTGGGATGGAAGTTGGGTTGGAATTTGGGCTTTAAATTGGGTTGGAAATTGGGCTGAAAGCTGGGTTGGAAGTTGGGTTGGAAGTAGGGCTGAGAGTAGGGTTGGAAGCTGGATTAGAAGCTGGGTTGGAAGTTGGGTTGGAAGTTGGGTTGGAAGTTGGGTCGGAAGTTTGGTTGGAAGTTGGGTTGGAAGTTGGGTTGGAAGTTGAAATGGAAATTAGGATGTAAGTTGGGTTTGAAGTTGGGATGGAAGTTGGGATGGAAGTTGGGTTGGAAGTTGGGTTGGAATTGGGGCTGGAAGTTCGGTTGGAAGTTGGGTTGGATGTTGGGCTGGAAGTTGGGATGGAAGTTGAGATGAAAGATGGACCGGAAGTTGGGTTGGAAGTTGGGTTGGAAGCTGGGTTGGATGTTGGATTGAAAGTTGGGTTCGAAGTTGGGTTGGGAGATGGGTTGGACGTTGTGTTGGAAGATGGGATGGAAGTTGGGATGAAAGTTGGGTTGGAAGTTGTGTTAGAATTTTGGCTAGAAGTTGGGATGGATGTTGGGTTGGAAGTTGGATTGGAGGTTGGGCTCGAAGTTGGGTTGGAACTTGGGTTGGACTTTGGGATGGAAGTTGGGTTGGACGTTGGGATGGAAGTTGGGATGGAAGCTAGGTTGGAAGTTGGGTTGGAAGTTGGGCTGGAAGTTGGGTTGGAACGTGGGTTGGAAGTTGGATTGGAAGTTGGGTTGGAAGTTGGATTGGAAGTTGGGTTGGAAGTTGGGCTAAAAGTTGGATTAGGAGCTGGGCTGGAAGTTGGGTTGGAAGTTGGGTTGTAAATTGGGTTGGAAGTTGGGATGGAGTTTCGGGTGGAGGCTGGGTTGGAAGTTGGGTTGGAAGCTGGGATTGAATTTGGGATGGAAGTTGGGTTTGAAGTTGGGATGGAAGTTGGGATGGAATTTGAGTTGGAAGTTGGGTTGGAGTTTTGGCTAGAAGTTTGGTTGGAAGTTGCGTTGGATGTTAGGTTGGACGTTGAGTTGGAATTTGGGTTGTAAGTTGGGTTGGAGGTTGCATTGGAAGTTGGGTTGGAAGTTGGGCTAGAAGTCAGATTGGAAGTTGGGTTGGAAGTTGGGTTGGAAGTTGGGTTGGAAGTTCGATTGGAAGTTGGGATGGAGTTTGGAATGGAAGCTGGGTTGGAATAATGGTTTCAGAATATTAGTTTTCAACTAGAAAGGAATCAACCTTTAATAATTAGTAGCACGGTGTGGCTACCATGCTCAATGATCAACCAAAGTAGGCTCATGTACTCCCTCTGATCAAAGAAACCCACTGTGTGTGGTCAACATTGACAACTCATAACACAAGTCGCAAACGGTCAGAGGGGGGGGGGGTGGAGGGGGGGACGATGGTTTGGGAACACCAGGTATCAACTAGAAAGCACAAAGACCTTCAAAACGTATTGGCACGGTGTGGCTACCATGTACAATGACAAACTAAAGTAGGCATTTGTCACTGACCATGACCAATGAATATCACCATGTGTTGTCAATTTTGACAACTCATAACACGAATCACAAGTGGTCAGAGGGGGAAACAATGGCCTGTGAATACTTGTTATTGACTAGCAAGTATACAGACCTTCCATTTGTAGTGGCATAGTGTGGCTACCATGCACAGTGACCAACCAACGTATCAGTTAGTCCCAATCACCCCAAATTCATGCATTACTATATCTGTGTATACTATATGTTTTTCTTTACACGTAGATTCCAAGTACCTTCCTTGTACTCACCCATGCATTTGGCAACTTTCATAGAATTTTCATATCCTCACTGGAGGACAAAGTCACACAATGAAGAATCTTCCATGTAATCTCTTACGCGTTAAGAGCTTTTCAATGAATCCCGGTTGTGTACATGATGTCCTGTCATTTCTATGAAGTTTCCCCTCCTTGTACACAAGTGTGCTTTTGTATTTCATTGTCATGTTAACTTCGATGCACTCCGTTTCACACCCCCGTCATAAACTTTCCACTGGCCTATGAGGGAGGAGACAATGGGGGGGGGGGGAGTCCAAAGAACAAAAGTATATGAGACAAGTGTGTGAAGGAGTGT
Source organism: Penium margaritaceum (assembly GCA_023375785.1). Lineage (NCBI taxonomy): Eukaryota > Viridiplantae > Streptophyta > Zygnematophyceae > Desmidiales > Peniaceae > Penium > Penium margaritaceum. The sequence continues at coordinate 37,265 of SZWC01013260.1, read as the reverse complement.
ATCACTAAACAAGTAATGTTATGCTAAAATGGTATGGTATGGTGTGGTAAAGTATGGTATGGTATTTCTACACATGATGATCCATCACTTCCATGAAATATCTCCTCTTGTATACAAGTCCGCATCTTGTACATCACTATCATACCAAGTTCTGTAAACTCCCACGTACACTCCTCTCATACACTTTCCAACTGACGGGGGATGGGGTGGAGGGGGGTCCAAATGGCAAAATTGTACGAGACAAGGCTATGAAGGAGTGCACAACTGAACAAGTAAGATTACATTGGAATTATACACTCGTGTACGTGATCCCATACAGCCTGTATGATGTGTCTCCTCCTTGTACACAAGTGTACTTTTGTATGGTACCATCATACCAAATTCTGTTCACTCCCTCATACAATCCCCTCACACAGTTTCCACTTGGGAGGGAGGGGGAGGAGGGGGAGATGGTGGAGTCGGAGGAGGGGGTTCAAAATGACAGAAGTGTATGAGACAAGTGTAGCAAGGAGTGTATCACTTGACAAGTGACGTTACATTGTAATTATAGATTTGTGTACATTATAATCTATTTCTTCTATGAAGTTTCTCCTCCTTGTTCACTGGTGTATTTTGGTATGTTGCCATCATACACAGTTCTATTTACTCCCACATACAATCCCCTTATACAATTTCCACTTGGGAGGGTGGGGAGGGGGAGAAGATGGAGTCGGAGGAAGGGGCTCCAAATGACAGAAGGGTATGAGACAAGTGTATGAAGGACAATATCACTTAACAAGTGTCATGACGCTGTAATAATACATTTGTATACACGATAAGCTATCACTTCTATGAAGTTTGTCCTCCTTGTACACAAGTGTACTTTTGTATGGCGCCATCATACAAAATTATGTTCACTCCGTCATACAATCCCCTCACACAATTTCCACTGGGGAGGGGGGAGGGGGAGAAGATGGAGTCGGAGGAAGGGGCTCCAAATGACAGAAGGGTATGAGACAAGTGTATGAAGGACAATATCACTTAACAAGTGTCATGACGCTGTAATAATACATTTGTATACACGATAAGCTATCACTTCTATGAAGTTTGTCCTCCTTGTACACAAGTGTACTTTTGTATGGCGCCATCATACAAAATTATGTTCACTCCGTCATACAATCCCCTCACACAATTTCCACTGGGGAGGGGGGAGGGGGAGAAGATGGAGTCGGAGGAAGGGGCTCCAAATGACAGAAGGGTATGAGACAAGTGTATGAAGGACAATATCACTTAACAAGTGTCATGACGCTGTAATAATACATTTGTATACACGATAAGCTATCACTTCTATGAAGTTTGTCCTCCTTGTACACAAGTGTACTTTTGTATGGCGCCATCATACAAAATTATGTTCACTCCGTCATACAATCCCCTCACACAATTTCCACTGGGGAGGGGGGAGGGGGAGAAGATGGAGTCGGAGGAAGGGGCTCCAAATGACAGAAGGGTATGAGACAAGTGTATGAAGGACAATATCACTTAACAAGTGTCATGACGCTGTAATAATACATTTGTATACACGATAAGCTATCACTTCTATGAAGTTTGTCCTCCTTGTACACAAGTGTACTTTTGTATGGCGCCATCATACAAAATTATGTTCACTCCGTCATACAATCCCCTCACACAATTTCCACTGGGGAGGGGGGAGGGGGAGAAGATGGAGTCGGAGGAAGGGGCTCCAAATGACAGAAGGGTATGAGACAAGTGTATGAAGGACAATATCACTTAACAAGTGTCATGACGCTGTAATAATACATTTGTATACACGATAAGCTATCACTTCTATGAAGTTTGTCCTCCTTGTACACAAGTGTACTTTTGTATGGCGCCGTCTTACAAGATTCTGTTCACTCCCTCAGACAATCGCCTCATACACTTGCCAGTTGGGATGGGAGGGAAGGGGGAGAGGATGGAATCGGAGGAGGGGGGTCCAAATGACAGAAGTGTATGAGACAAGTGTATGAGGGATTGTATCACTTAACAAGTATCGTTATGCTGTGATAATACAATTGTGTACACGATAATCTATCACTTCTATGAAGTTTCTCTTCCTTGTACACAAGTGTACTTTTGTATGACACTATCATACAAAATTCTGTTCACTCCCTCATACAATCCCCTTATACGCTTTCCACCTTGGAGGGCAGGGGAGGGGGAGAGGGTGGAGTGAGAGGAGGGGGTCCAAATGACAGAAGGGTATGAGACAAGTGTATGAGGGAGTGTATCACTTAACAAGTGTCATCACGCTGTAATAATACATTTGTATACACGATAAGCTATCACTTCTATGAAGTCTATACTCCTTGTACACAAGTGTACTATTGCATGTCACTTTCATACCACATGTCATTCACCCCCTCCTAAAATCCCCTCATACACTTTGCACTTGACAGGGGAGGGGGAGGGGGGGGGGATCAAAAGGGCAAAAGTGTATGATGCATGTGTATGAATGAGTGTTTCACTCAACAAGTGACGTTACATTGAGATAATCCATTTGTGTTCATG